>PJEM01004696.1:6078-147269 GCA_004023845.1 Helogale parvula
TATTATTTTTGATACAGAAAGAGACAGAGCATGAGAGGGGGAGGGGCAGAGAGAGAAGGAGACACAGAACCAGAAGCAGGCTCCAGGCTCTGAGCTAGCTGTCAGCACAGAGCCTGATGCGGGGCTCGAACCCACGAACATGAGATCTGACCTGAGCCGAAGCCGGAGGCTTAACCGACTGAGCCACCCAGGCGCCCCTGAAGTCATGGTTTTACATTTGTATTTGCAAACCAAAAAAAGTGATGAGAAATAGAAATTTAGTAATCTGACCATTTTATGTTTCTGATGTTTTTAAGTCTTTGTCAAAACTCTTTACACTTTTCTACTTTTGTTTCTCAACATGTAGATAAATTTTGTAATGGTGACCGCTGGTCTGGCAATTACTTTTGATTCAGAATGCAGTTCACTAATATCTTTCAAGGAGAATGGTGCATTCTCATAAGTTTATTGTCTCCATTAAAGGGATGTCTAAAACAGATCTTGCAATGTTGGAGTATCAAATCTAACTGTTGTGAACCCGTTATGCAGGCATTTGTGACCACGTCTTGGTAGGCAATTTAATCCAGTGACTGGATTCAGAGAGGATGATGAAATATGACCTGAGGATTGGCTTAAGTAAATAAAGTCCTAAAATCCAACTAACCAAAACTGGGAGAAACTTATTTTTAGCTTTTTTTTTTTTCATTTTAGCCTCTTAGTTGAGCTTTATATAGGTTCCTGGGTTAATTAACCTATTGGTCCAGGAAATTTCTGGAAAATTACCTTTTTAAAATTTTTTTAAAATGTTTTTTATTTAGTTTTGAGATACAGAGAGAAACAGTGCGAGCAGGGAAGGGTCAGAGAGACAGACACACACACACAGAATCTGAAGCAGACTCCAGGCTCTGAGCTGGCAGCACAGAGGCCAATGTGGGGTTCGAACCCACGAACTGTGAGATCATGACCTGAGCCAAAGCCGGATGCTCAACCAACTGAGCCCCCCAGGCACCCCTGGAAAACCATACTTTGTAAGCCAAACAGGATCTGTAGTAATGCCATGTGGCAGCCAGTGCCTTAGCTGGGGAAAAGATGGTTTGATAAACGTTTACGAGGGTGTGTTAGAGACGGGCTGTTTCATTATCCAGAAAAAAAATATTAAAGTTACAGAGGCAAAGAGAGCAGAAACAAGAGTAATAGTTCTGCAAACATATTTACAGCTTGCTTTATCTCTGGAGAAATTGTGCACATCGATTCATATCTTCATTATGACTGTGCCCAGAGAGATTCTAAGCCCTAAAAGGACCCCAAATGAGACAGGAATCATTGGAATCGGAAGATGTCAGTATCAGTGCAATTATTTTAAAGACAAGACTGATTTATCTTGCTTCCAGGGGAAATGGGGGCTCACGCCAGGCACCTAGAGTTTGATTGGCAATGAGTATTTTTTAAATGCACTTATTAAAACAGAGACGGAGGAAAGCTTAGGGGAGGTTCTCTTTGCCTGTACTTTTGAAATATTTCCAAGAACCTCAGAGGCTCCAAAATCATGGACGATTGTTTATTATTAGTTTGAATAGATTTAAAAAAAGAGATTTTTATGGAAAATATTTCTTGACGGTTGTCTATCTTATGGCATTCAGAATTCACTGCCTCATAAACAGGACCAATTAATTAGGGAGCAAAATTTTCTCTATCTCATACCATAAGTTTCCCTTAATAAGTCACACTCCAAACCATCTTCTACAGTCTAACTACATTTGCATCCTATGGACTTAAAACAGCTTACATTTGAGAATATCTTCTCACTATTGGGCAGATATAAGAGGACTGTAATTGCCAGGCTACATAGAAGTGGGCTACAGTCTTGAAGATAAGTATATTCAGAGAAGAAATACTAATAAAATGCTCATTTTAAAGCAAGACAACATGCCCGTGAGATATTTTAGGTAAATGCAGACTAAAGGGAGGTGACAAATGCAAGATGTGGCAAAACTGAGTTCTGTCTTAAAATATTTTTCTTTCTTTTTCTTGTCCAAAGGCATGAAATAGGATAAAAGTCTCTCTAAAAAGACTTCATCTATATTGTGAGATTATTGGCAGGGTAAGAGTGGCTTTATGCTTACTAATGTGTAAACACTCAGGAGAGATTTCCATGGTCTCCGGAGCTGTTGAGCTACAATTGAAATTGCTTCCCTGCCAGCCTTTATTTTGGTTGTGTAGATATGATTACTTATTAAAGAGACGACAGTTTACTTTGGCATGTTTCAGGGTTTAATCATCCCGGACCGATCACTCTAGAAAGTGCTGAGTTTTATTGTACATTGATTCATCATTCAATCAACTCTCCAAAAGTAATCAAAGTCCCTGGATTGAGCCATTCACAGACTGAACACCATAAATGCAAGCAGGTCTATTAAATTCTCTCTCTCTCTCTCTCTCTCTCTCTCTCTCTCTCTCTCTCTCTCTCACACACACACACACACACACACACACACACACACACACCACATGCACCTTAAACTCATGGTGTACTTCTGGAGTCCACTCCAGCAGGTCCAGGGTTCCCTGAAGGATGGAAAGTGTCAGCAAATGAGAGTAAGAGAGCCTCAAGTTTCTTTCTGATCACCAGGCAGGCATCTCTGCTTTGACCAGAGAGTTGGCTTTATTTATTGAAAAAATGTATGGGGTACAAAACAGAAGTGGCAATTGCCTTGGACAATTATTTCTGATGACAAATTTCTTTGGTATGTAAAAATTTCCCAGAACATACATTGGTAGCAGACTCATGCATAATCTTAATCAGTAGTGTTTGATGTAGGTGATTTAGATGCTTATCACATGGAGAAGGGAGGTATCCTCAGCATTCAAATACAAGACAATGTTTTCAGCAAAGCAAAGGTAAAAGTTAGTTCTTTGTGAGCAGGGGTCAATAGCCTGCTTTCTTGAGGGGAAGAAAAATAGGTTTCTCAGGAAAAGTAGTATTTGCTCTTATAATCACAAAAGAAGAAATTCCTACAGTAAGTTCCTTCACAAGGTGCAATTAGCATGTCTTTAGGATAAAGGGGCAAGTCACTCCTGATACCAGTCAACAAGGTGTCTTGAGGGTCAGTGTTCAAGCAAAAATAATTGAGTGGGGGGTAGACATTTGTCACCATCTCATGGCGGGACCCTTGCAAACCCACCTTACCTCACAAGGAGATTTCTCGACTTTAGAGTTCAGAAACAGCTTCCAGCAGTGTACAATGTGCAGAGGTTGTATTTATATCTCAAAAACATTTTTCTAAATCCTGATATACGTTTTGGCACTGAGAAGGGAGGGTAACCTTATAAGAAGTCTTTCATGATCCAAAAATTAAACTATATCGATGTGATTTTTTCAGATAAATTTTACATTGAAATTAAACAAAAATGTTGATGCAAATCAACAGCACATTCTGAAACTTAGGGTAAGGGGGGTCAGAAGTAATTTATGTCACAGCATGTCATTGGTTGTGGGCTCCTTCAGCAGCAGAAATAATGTGCATCTGTGTATACTCAGGAAGCCTTACACATTTCTGGACGTGAGCATCTGTATCTGTTAAGCTCAGCACAAGTCATGCCAATGTCCCCAATGCTAGTGCATCATCACGTAGATTATTCTAACCTCCCTCCTTTGTCGTCTCTAATTTAGACTCCAATGGCAAGAAACCCCATTCCCACCATGCTATGAATTTACTGAATTGTTCAGTGTCAGTACACATGTATGTTTGCCTCAGAAATATTACCCTATATTCCTGCAGAAACTGTACTAACTAGAGAGGATTGTTTCTGTGCAAGTCCTTTTGTGTCTAGTCTCATAGACTCCATCGTTTCCAAAGGTAGGTCAACACCTTTTTTCCTCACCACCTTCATCAGGTCGTCCTTTTTGGAAAACACATTGCCAGGCTTCGGGTCTCTCTCTTGTTGCCTTGTTTCAGCCTCATGTTTCCACACGGCCCTTTCTCCTTCTTTATCCACCCTCTGCCTCCTTTAGATTTAGAAATACGTATTAAATGATGAGAATAAGTGGCAAACATTTACTATTTTTAAAAAGGAAATGCTAATAACTTTTTAGAAACTTCGATCCATTTCATTTTTTTATCATCAAAATCCAAATAAACTATTTCAAATGAAAATAATCCTAATTAGAACAGCTACTTTCTTCCTAGGATTTCATTTCTGCCTGTGGTTTCCAGCTGATTTCACAAGATACTTTGCAGAAGCACAAATAAGGTTTTTAAGTGAAGCTGAATATACATTTCAGCCTTTGATTCTCAGATATCATGCTGCAATGGGGGAAAATGGTTTTAAATAAAGAAAGAAGAAAAGCCAAATTATCAAGAGTTATTTAAAGATTAAATGTCTCTGGATCCTCTATTTGAACTCAAACTGTATAATATTCATAACCTACTCTTAAAGTTGCTGTTCATAGAGCATTTTGTCATTTAAGATGCCCAGAGAACCAAAATAAATCTAATTAGCAATTATGTGCAGCATAAGCTGACTTAGCAGTTTATGTGCCTTCTTTCCTTCCTTCTGATCTAACTGTCCAGAGTATAGATATCAATATAGATATTGATAGGGTTTGGCACACCTCAAACTTCAGAAAATCTTGGAAATTGTAGGATTATTTCTACCATGGGCTGGGCGAATTTTGTTGCTTCACTGAGGAAGTTGATGAACTTTCTGGTTAGGTTGATCTTCTAAATAGTATCAGAACTGGGACTCCTGGGTGGCTCAGTCGAGCATTTGACTTCAGCATCAGGCTCTGAGCTGACAGCTCCAATCCTGGAGCCTGCTTCAGAGTCTGTCTCCCTCTTTTTCTGCCCCTCCTCGGCTCTCACTCTGTCTCTGTCTCTTTCTCAAAAATAAATAAACATTTAAAAATTTCTAAATAAAGTAAACAATATCAGAGTAGACTCAGAGAAAGGTAGAGGAGCTGTAGTTCTTATCTGCTGTCATTGAGTAACCGATGTCTGTTAAGTGAAGCCAGGCCAGTAGCAGAGTCACATCATTGTCAAATGAATGAATGAACAAGAATACAGAGAGTTAACTCCACACCTGTTATGCTATAAATACCAATATAAATTAGCTAATACTCATATTTATAATAATAGTATTCATTGCAATTACTTTTATTAACACAATTCTTTGGATTTTTTTTTTTATGAATGTACCATATACTCAAGCTTTTTTTCTGATCTATAAAAGTTGCTTCCCTACTAGGAACCTGTGTGTCAGGCACCCTCCTAACTGGCCTGGGGAATGTCCACCTTCTCATCAGGAGTCAGCTCAGTAATTCTACTTGCACATTACCACTCTCACAGTCCTGTGATTCACCCTCAGTCCACTGTCCAGACGGTTCGTCCCAAATATGCTGTGATTATGGGGTAGATTCTGCTGGCAACCAGGTCTCAGTCAGCTAAACTCTACAGAGCTTCATCTACTACATTCCATTTTACATCGAAGAACTCTTTAATTAGACCTAGAAGGAAACTATTATTATTCATCTTCAGGCCCTAAGAACCTGTTCTGGTCAGGTTGGGCTGCTATCATAAAATACCATAGTCTTGGCATCTTAACAACAAACGCTGTTTCCTGCAGGCTTGGAAGCTGGGGCATCTCAGACTAAGGTGCCAACAGATCCCGTGTCTGAGGACAGCCGTCTTCCTGGTTGCAGTCGCCATTGAACGTCTTCTATCCTCACATGGCCTTCCCTTAGTGTGAGCATGCAGAAGGGAGAGACGGGTCTTGGGTCTCTTCTTTTTATAAAGGCATTAATCCCATCAAGAGGATCTGCTCTCATGACCTGATCTAATTGGGGTCAATTCCCAAAGGCCCTACTTCCAAATACCATGACACTGAAGAACTAAACTTCAGCATATGAATTTGGGAGGACACAAACATTTAGTCCATAGTAGTACCTAACCTTAGAATGGCATATTCATGGCCCCTCTATACCCACCCTTTCTTCCCTCCACTGTAAATGATGCCACTAATCAATGAACATTTCTTTTCCTTCTAAACTGAAAAATGATCACAGAAATCCTTCTCAACCCAGCACTTGAGACACTGCCTCTGAGGCTCATGTTGGCAGGCAATTCAGCCCTCTCTTCAGTGTGGTATAACCCCATGACTAGATCAATTCAATTAACTGATGACAGTAATTGCTACTCTTGGTAGTGATGTTGGAGGAGCTAGAATAAAAGGGGGGAAAAGTGTTCTTAAAGGTCTTCATTCTAAAAATAGTGTCATCTGAAGTATGATTTAAAAGCTGGGATTACATTAACATACAAAATCGTTCTATTTGCAGTTGGTAAAGATAACAGGTAACTGTTGAATAAGTACAGAGAACGCAGCTTCTGCTAATTTTATTATTTCCTCAAGTCCACAATTCTTTTGTTTTCTAAAAAATTATAAAAACTTTAGAAGTCAAAGATATCTTTATTTGTCTAAAAATAGTGTTCAGAGCTTGGAAAGATCTGGAGCAGGGGAAATGCTTACATTTTATGTTGTGGTTTGATGTTTGCCATAAACCTGGTCCTCCTAGGATGATACTATCTCTAGGATACAGCAGCCCACTGCATGTACCCCGTCTGAGATGCAGTATTGTCTCTCTGACGTTGACAACAGTTTCCTACTTTCTCTGCATGGAATTTTCTTCATTTATTCTTGTCAAGGCTACTTTCCTGGATCACTCATTACTTCTTAACTATTCTTTAGTTTCCTTTGGTGACCCTCTTATTCCTTTTATCTTAACTATCTATAAGGTGTTGCCCTTTTTACTATAGCATTTCCTTTCAATACATGTCCAAATGCATGACCATATTGATTTTCTGGGTTAAAGTGTTCTTAAGAGCAAGCATGAAGGAATGAAGATAACAAGGAAACTTACATCTAAGAAGACTAGCTTTATTCATGACTTTTCTGTGCATAGATACATTATTTTTCACCAGTCATGAAGCCACTACAATCATCAAGTTAGCACCTTTATGAAAAAAGGTAGTTAAGCCCATTGCTTAAGTGAAGAGGCCTTAAAACCTGAATTTGAATCTTGTGTAGAGTATTCGCTGGTGAGTAATCTTGGGCAAGAACTAAGATCTGTGTGTGTGCCTCAGTGTCTTCATCTATAAAATAAGATTACAATTGAACCTATCTCTGAAACTTTCTTAAGTATTAAGGGCATTAATAACAAATGCTAAGAATATTGTAACCTATAATTCACATTGCTGTTATTATCCTTAGTTCTGTTATTTTTGAAAATGGGTCGTTGTGAAAATAAACTTGAATAAAACAAAATGGAGCAATTGGTATGATACTTGATGTGAGGTCACTCAATAAATCTTTCTTTTCTATTTGTGCTGTTGAATCAAATGTCTTTAATTCTAGTCATCTTTCCCTTTAATGTTTCTTCACGACTTTCAATTCCATATATTTCCACATATATAAAATCAAACACACCATCCAGCTAAAAAGACAGCCCCGCTGTCTTTGTCTATGGCACCCCATCTCACACCATCCAACTAAAAAGACAGCTCCCCTATTTTTGTCTATGGCACCCCATCTCTGTGTTTTTTGAGAAATATTGAACTCATATTTAATCTTATCTTTCTTCCATCAATTTTACCTATGTTGTCCCTGAGTTCTATAAGCTCTTATTCTTTTCTCCATATTTTGGAAAACATTTTAAGGTTTATTTTTTTCTCCCCAGTCCCACTAAGAATAATCATAGTCAATATAAATGCTACAATTAAAAGTCTTTTCTATGGAATACTAACAAAGTTACATTTTCATATAAAGATTAAAATGGGTGGAGGTTTTGGAATGAAAGATAGTAAAACACTGGATTGATGTCAATGCCAAATGTGAGCCTTTACATAGGACGATCTAATTCTTTGATGGAGTCAGAAATTATGTGACCTTTGGGCAGGCCTCCTGCTTTTGAGAGGCTATGTAATATAAGAGATCAAAAAGCATAGGATCCTTTGTATCCAAAAATTGGGTGCTAATCCCAGAACCCAATTTGGCATGTTGGTATTTACTAGAGATATGATTTGGATCATGTAAAATAACCTGTCCTACATGGTTCCCTCAAAGGCAACGTGAAGATATTTATAAAATATGAGAATAGAATGTGCAGTTGATTTTGTTGACTTGTTTTGAAGATAAAAACTATAATTGGAATATATTAAAATAATATATTGAATATAAATATCCAATTGTCCTACAAACTTCCATTTCAAGAGGATACTTAATCATGCCAGACTAAAAATCCTATAATTGTGCATTGATATGAGATTTGTTCCTTTCTTGTCCATGACTCAACAAGAAAAGATTCTATGCATTCATTTTATTGAGAAAAATAACTTACTCTTTCTCTTGCGGTCCCTACTTCAGTGAACAGCACTTACCCATCTGCCCAAACCCATCTCTTTCTCCATCATTACCTTTCACATGAATTATTGCATTAGCGTCCTGTCTGGAAATTTCACTGTAGTCTCATCTATTATCCACCCAGTAGTTTGCATTACCTTTATTAAGTAAAAATTGAAAGTGTTACTCCACTCCTTTAAAACATTTCAAATTTCACCTGTTTCTCAAAGAATATCCATGACTTAGTTTGTGTTGTGACACAAAATCTCTACAGGTTCATCAATTTAAGCCTCATCTATTGCTACATACTTTCTTAAGCTCTATATTTCAACCACACTGACCTAACACAGACCATTATTTCCTTCTATGTTTTTTTTTTTCATATTTCAATCACACCCTCTGGAGGCCCATGAGCCTGTGAACATCTGCTGACCAGACCATGTGAATATGAAAAGGACAGGTGTGGCTGTGGGATACCTCTGCAGCAGGCACCAGGGTGTCTGATCAAAGGCCTAGCTGCAGTATGGGAGGGTCCAGTATGGGTGATGGTCAACAGCAAGGTAAGGGGCAGGATGGAGCAGAGGCAGCCCTCAACTTGATCAGACTCCTAAGTTTTCTCTAAAAACATATGTTGGAAATAAGTCTATCTTCCTTTTCATAGAATAAACCCTAGAAATTGTTGGACAACGTTTGCTGTTTGGGGAGAACCAGGCAGGGGCACTGAAAAGAGAAATACTCAAGTTCTAAGAGGAAAGGTGATGTCTGTTAAAGTGACAAATGGGAAAAATGAATGGATGAAGTACTTGGCCACCAGTTTGGAGACGCTGGTTCTGTTATAAAGATATTATGGAGAGTTATTTATTTATGTGTGTGCTACACATAGTACTTTGTAACTCATAAACAATAGCTATCATTAATTTTTATGAGGGAATACTTTTTTAGATACTTCTGTCTGCAAGGGTAGACATATAGCACAATACACAATTCAAACGAACATATTGAATAATATTAAAATGAACTTTAAGAAACAGTTGCCTTGTACATTTTTCCAACAAAATTTTGCGTTTAAAAATTAGGAACATATGTTTAATAACCAAAATGTCAAAGTAAAGTGGCTGGAAATAATTATATCTTCATGTTAACACCCAAATCAACAGTAAACTCCCTTCCCTCTTCAATGCAGCATTTCACTTGATAATTAGCAGCTGTATGCTAATTGCATTGGGAGCTCTCAATTTCCTGAGTATGCTAATTTAAAGTTGTGTTGAGTGGTGACTTTGTTTCATGGAAGCCTGAAGTATAAGCCTATAGAATACACTATAAAAGTAATCCCACCCTTGGTTCCTGACAGAGAACAAACTAAATGCATCTGTTAACGGTACCTCACACTAAAGAGGAAAATTGTTATGGCCCGAGTCACTTCAGTGGTTATTGCAAGATGAGAAATTGAAGTCTTCTGAGATTGAGATCCCTACTATGACCTGAAAGCAATCTGAATACCAAAGGAAAGACACGGGCCAACCAGCAGTCACCAGAATCAAATTAACACGTCTCAGCTATACTGAGAGTTGAATCTATCAGCTGGGCATTTTGAAAGTGCATCATTGAACTAACATAAATATAATGACAGCTAAGTGCTGATGGACCTAATGGAAAAGGGAGAGCATTACGGACTCTCTCCAAACTCATGGGAGAGGGCTATGGAAGAAGTGATGTCAAGAGCAGAAGTGGAGTTGGTTGGGATACATTTTGTATTTGATCATGATTCTACAGCATTATTTGATTTGGGTTTCTCTTTCCAGCTCCCCACCTGGCCCTTTTTCTGTGCAGGTTACACACTATGTTTTGACCAATGACTCTCTGATCCCTTTATTAAAAGTTTCAGCCATCAGACAGAACGTGGGTCTGAAAGAAGACATCAAGAAATAACACGGAGAATAGTTGCTGTGTTACTGCACAGGGGGACAGAAAGCTGGTTGAAAAGCTAAAAGAAATGTTTTGTTTCTCTCTTTGTGTTCTTCTTGATATAGATGGACATCATATGCTTTAATGATAATAAAAATATTTCTAGTATTTATTGTCTTCTCCCTGGGTATGGTATATGTACCCTTTAGGATAAAATAAAAATAGTATTTGTCTTATATACATGTGTGTATATGTATATACACATGTGCATATATATATGACAAATACTATTTTTATTTTCCATTTAAGAAAGAAAAGAACCAAGTCACTTGAACCAATTTTTATAAAGTCAATCAATAGGTAAGTAGCTGGACTCAAACACTCGGGCTCTAGAATCTGTGTTGTTAGAATACTATTCCTCTTTTTTTACACACACACACATATATATAGAACCCCAAAGTTGATTGGTAGTTTCTAATGAACTTCAATGTCACATCGTATGACACATGTATACTTTAAAAAAAAAGAAAGAAAGAAAAAGAAGGTGAACGGCAGAGTCTGTGTAGGGTTGCACCAATTCCATCATCCTCACCTCTGTGCATAAAATTTAAAATCAGGGCATAACTTTAGGATAAAGAATGTTTAATGGATTTATGAAAGCATTGCTAATTTAACAACAAAAGATGGGTTTCATTATTTGGAGCTATTGCTGCAGTGGATTTCGACAGGTTTTATTTAAAGCAGGCTCATAGAAACTCTATTTACAATTCTCTTCGTCACCCACTTTACAGAAGGTAAAGCAAATCTTTATAGTAACTTGAGAAGCATCAATAGCATTGGTAGCCAAGGAAGTGAAAACATAGAAAAAAAAACAAATTCATGAATCTTCATTTGCTTCATTTAGTATTTAGAATTTTCTGAATCTTTTCCCAGAGATAATATGTAGACTTAAAGAAATAAAAGAAACAACACTAAATGGGATATAGCACTTCAAGGAAATCAAGTGATTTCATTTTTAGTGACATAAAAATCATATGATAACAATGATTGTGTTTATATATATATTGGGAGCCAAATATATTCTGCTTCTCTATTCACAAAACAAAACCTCAGACTGGAGATTAAGTAATACCACACATAGATATTTAAATCAAAGCCCTTCAATTCATTTTGTGTTACATCACACATTTGTTTAGGTGTTTCTGTTATATGACCTCTGCGCTATGTTATGTGTTACCTTAAAGAAGGACAAATTGAGACTCCTCTGTCCTAAAGAGGAATTGAAGATTCAGCAAAAACTAAGTGTGGGGTGATATGTGCACCTTTAACCACCAAGCCTCTAATGTTTATTTATTTTTGAGAGAGAAAGAGAGAGAAAGAATGAGTGGGGGAGGGGCAAAGAGAGAGAGAGAGGAACTAAGGCAGTCTCCTTCATGCTGACAGCAGAGGGCCCAAAGTGGGGCTCGAACTCACAAGCAGTGACATATGACCTGAGCTACCCGGGCACCCTATCAACCAACAAATGTTTATAAAATGCTTACTATGACCAAAAGAACATAAGGCACAAGCGTACAACGATGAGCCAAACATTTCTCTTGCCATCGAGAAGATTAAAATGAAGAGAACAGGCAAGTGATAAGACAGATGTAAACAGTATGAGGAACGGTGTAGGAATGCTTGATGGGAGCTCATTAGAGGCATAAGTCACTGGCCTAGAGATCCAAGGAGTCCCTAAGGAAATGACACGTAAGCTGAAATTTAAAGTGTGAGGGGGGATTAATTAGATAAAGTTGCCGAGCGGGAGTTGGAAATGGATAGGGACTTGTGAGCAGAATCTCATGCTCAAACCACTTACGGCAGTGGTTTAATCTCTTAAAATCTCAGTTGTCTCATCTGTCTTTCTAAGGTAGTGACTCCTGGCTGAGTTGTGAAAAATATCAGAAGTAAGCTATAGAAAGCACTGTAAGATTCTGTAAACTCAGTAAATAAGAGCATGGCTTTTTTAGGGAGTTTCAAGCAGATACATATTCTACGCATGTTGAGTGACAGCCGACGATAAAGCTGGAGAAGTAGGCATGGACCAGATCGTCAAGATCAGAAATGCAAAATTTCACAGAGAGATATCGACAAGCTTTTGTTCCAAATGATCAGTTTAATATTTATACAGCAAATAGCCTTGGATGGTAGAGACTGTCTCCATCCAATGCAGAGAGTAGATTTCTTGACCAAAAAAGATAATGCCTCCCTCCAGGCCAAAGGGTAGGCAGACATACCAGCAGCCTCCTTCTAAGACAGAGGATATCCTAACGTTGGGTTCATCAGCTGTAACACAGACCCACTGATTACAGGTACAAAACAGATCTTGTCTCCACATCATCCTCCTAGGACCTGGAGGCAAGGGAAGTGTGTGCAAAAATTCTCTTCATTCTGCATGTTTCCTGTGACCCTTGGCCTTCTGCCAACATTCCTGAAACAGTAAGATGCTAATGTGTTAGCTCTGAAGTATGGTAAACCTGCAGAGTTTTCACAGCTTTTGAACATTCTAAAATCCTCATGGTATTAACAATACATTACACACATTTAACATAGTCTCATAACAGTTTCACTTTAAAATGACAATATGTACAGTCCCCTATGAATAATTTTGTTATAATTTAAATTGAAGATTAAAAAAAATGTTAGATGGCAACTTAAATAAAGGTGAAGGGATACATATTTTTAAAATAATAATATTGATTTCATTGTGTACAAAAACAAGATAGTTGAAAGGTCTTATAGTATCTAAATACCTAAGGTTTTATTTAACTATCCATACTTCACTAGGTTCCTCCCTTAGAAATTTCTTCTACCCAATTTAAACTGCAGTCACTGTAACTTTAACACACAAGACTTTCTTCACCTCTATGTTTTTCAACGTCCTCACCTCACCCTCACTCTTTAATTATAATTTGGCTGGGTATTGATTTCTAGATTGGCAGTTTTGTTTCCTCAGCACTTTAACTATGTGTTCCATCCTCTTAGTGCATATGCCACTGCTGATGAAATGTCCACCGAGCTAAAAATTGTTCCCTCAGAGGTCCTTTCTCTCAGATGCCTTTCAGACTTTGTGTTTGTTTTGTATGCTTTGCATTTTTATCAAGGTGTGCCTGACAGTAGCTATAGTTTTATTGCTTTAATTTAATGGACGTTTCAATCTGATCACTTATACTTTCTTTAATTCTATTAAATTTTCAGATACTAATTTTAAAAATAATTTCTGTCCTCCACAGTTTTTACATTTCCCTTCTAGAACCTTATATTCTAAAATAATGGTGCCAATAGGCTATAATAAGTTGTTTGTATATAATGCAGTGTATAGAATAACTGCAAAATTAGCTTTATAGGAAATTACATTCCAAACCCTATAGAAAAATTAAGACAGGATTCTAAACATGCATAAGGAACCCACATAAAGCCAGGAAAAAGAAAATAGCAAATAATAAAATAATAAACAGAGAATAAAAATAAAACAGAATGGAAGTCTTGAGAATCACCATATTAATAATCACATTAAATGTAAATGATCCAAATGCACAGATTAAATGACAGAGATTGACAGACTAGAATAAAGAAAACAACTCAACTATATACTATATACAAGAAATCACTTGAAATATGATGACATAGGTAAGTTGAAAGTAGAAAGATGAAAAATATATCATGTAAATATTTATCAGAATAAAGAAGTGGCTATGTCAATATCAGACAAAGTAGATTTAAGAGCAAAGAAAAAGTTATAAATGATAACAAAGCAGTTGACCCATGAAGAAGATAAAGAATCCTAAGTGTATATGTGCCAAAATATTGACAAATCTGCAATTATACGTAACAACATGAACAACCATCTCTAGCAATTGATAGAAAATCCAGACAGAAAACCAGAAAGGATGTAGATGAACTCAACAACACTATCAACCAATAAGATGTAATCAGCATTTAAAGAAAACAAATCCCAGCAGAAAACACATTATTTCTAAGTGTCCATGAATCATGTACCAAAGCAGAACATGTCCTGGGACATATACAAACCTCAACAAATTTAAATTTAAATGTAAACTTAAACAAATCACGCAAGGTGTTTTCTCTGACCAGAATGGAATCAATCTAAAAATCAATAACAGAAAGATAACAGAAAATTTTCAATTAGATGGAAACCAAACAACATACATCTAAATATACCATAGGTCAGAAAGAAAATTTCAAGAAAAAATAACACATTGAAGTGATGAAAATGAAATGCAGTATGTGAAATTTGTGTGGCAAAGTAGTGCTAGGCAATTTATAACATGAAATAAGTACATTAGAAAAGCAGAGTCTCAAATCAATATTCTAAGCTTTCACCTCAAGAACCTAAAATAAAAAGAGCAAAGTAAACACAAGGCAAGCAAAGGGAAGGAAATAATATATATACAAGGAAAATCAACAACATTGAAAATAGAGAAATTCCATGAAACAGAGTTGATTCTTTGAAAAGATGAATCAGATTGGCAAACCACTAACAACACTGACACAAGAAAAAAAAAAGAAGAAAATAGACACAATTTCTAATACCAGGAGTGAAACAATGGCTATCATTACAGACCTCAGAAGAATGAAAAAAATATAATGCTGCACACAGCTCTACATCTATAAATTTGTCAAGTCACATTAAATCGACCAGTTCCTTGAATACACAAACTACTTCAACTTGCCGCCCAATATGAAATAGATAATCTTAGTTATCCCAAAACTAATAAGGAAATTCAATTCATAATTTAAAACTCTCAGAAAGAAATATTCATGCTCAGAAAGTTTCACTGGAGAATTCTATCAAATGCTTAAAGAAGGATTAACACCAATTCTACACAATATCTTCCCCACAAAGAAAAGAGAGGACATACTCCAATTTATTTTGTAAAGTTTATTTTACTCAGAGAGAAAGCATCAAACATATTTTTATAAACTAGTAATGAATACATGTGCAGTGACATTAAAACCACAGTACCATTTTCAGTCATTTACAAAATAAAATAATGAAGTCATAAATCCAACAAAACTTATTCCAGATTTATATGCTGAAAACTACACAATGCTGGTGGATGGAAATAAGGAAGACCTAAATAAATGCATGTACATATCATGTTCATGTTTAGAAGCCTTACCATAGCAAAGGTATTAATTATCTTAAAATCAGTATGTTAAGTCTGTATCCGGTCTCTCCAAACCAGAAAGAGCATGCTCCATTCTTCCTATTTTTCTTTGTGGTTCATTATCCCTTCTCTCATTTTTCTAGTCCCATGGCTGAAGATTGACATTGTATACAGTCTAAAAGACTCCCGGAATCCTAAACATGATTTGAGGCAGCTGTTCATTCTGATAGTGTCCCCCTGCCTGATAAAATGGACATATGTATCCCTTAGTTAAACCCTAGAAAGGGAAAATCTGGAACTGAGTGTTTTGTCCTGTGTTTTTTCTGTGTCTTTCTCTCTTCCCTCCTTACAATTTTCAAAGCCCAAATTACATTGCCCTGAACCTGAGCAGAGCCTGAATCTGGGACCATAAGGTACCATCCTCAGGGGCGCCTGGGTGGCTCAGTGGGTTAAGGTTCAGACTTCAGCTCAGGTCATGATCTCATGGTTCATGAGTTTGAGCTTTGCGTTAGACTTTACATTGACAGCACTGAGCCTGTTTGGGGTTCTCTCTTTCCTTTTCTCCCTCTCGGCTCCTCCCTCACTTGCACAATCTCTCTCTCAAAATAAATATACTTAAAATTGTGTGTGTGTGTGTGTGTGTGTGTGTGCGCGCGCGCGTGTGTGTTTAAGGAAAAAGAGGTCCAGTCTTCATACTTCCTGCTTTTCTGTGTGTCTTAGTACCTTCTTTTCTTAATTCTGGTCTCATGGCTGAATAAGGATCACCAGAGAAATGCAGGATAAAGAGAGACATGGTAAATTGTTGCTATGCATACTAGTTTAGTAGTATTCCCTTATCATAAAGGAAAAGGGAGGGACAAGGAGAATTAAATTATTGCTAGGTTTTGAATTACTCAGTTAAGTTCATAATAAATAGTAAATCCTTTATGAAATATATTAGGAAGTGCTCATGAAAAAAAATTGTAAAGCTATAAAAGGTAGTAAATTCTTACATACCCACCTGGCCAGTGAGCCCTACTGTTTTCACTCTTTAGAACCCAGACACCTCCACCAACTTGTCCCTGGAACACTCAGAGGTAAGTACTACTCTGTTGTTAGCATTTATCATTCCCACACTATATTTCTACCTATATGTATAAAACTATACTTCATATATGTGATACTGTCTGGTTTTTATTTTCTGTTCCTTGCTTTTGGTGCTTGACATTGTGTTTGCTGGTTTTTTTTATTTACCCTTTTAACTTTATTAATGTTTTATTTATTTTTGAGAGAGAGAAAGCATGAGCAGGGGAGGGTCAGAGAGAGAAGGAGACATGGAATCTGAAGCAGGCTCCAGGCTCTGAGCTGTCAGCACAGAGCCTGATGCAGGTCTCAAACCCACGAACCGCGACATCATGACCTTAGCCAAAGCCTGATGCTCAACCAACTGAGCCACCCAGATGCCCATGTTTGCTATTTTTATCCTGTTGACTCATCTATAGCTAACGCAGTTTCTTTGTACTGCATAGAATTCTATTGTATAACTTTACCAAAATGTATTTATCAGTTCTCTCTTTACTGTAAATTTACACTGGTTCCATCAAGCCATATAAATGCTACTATGAACATTTCTATGCAAGTCTTCTTATGTTTTGTATTAACATAATAAACTTAGAGAAACATGGAAAAGGGATTCTAAGACATATAGCTATAACGGAAATAATTTACTTTTAAAAATACTAATTTCCTCCTAAGAGGAACATAATTGTTATTATATGTTGAGAAATATCCAAACAAATGTGTTATTATTGCCCCTTCCCTCATGGCTCTTTCACTCTTATATAGAGAAACTTGAACACAAATTAGTGCAATAACATGGCAGATATGCTAAAACAACAAAGACTCAGTTGTGTTTTGCTGGCAATCACATGGGATTGAGTCAAAGGCTTCCTGAAATGACCTCCAGATTGAGTCTTGAAAAATGGATAGCTATTTCATGGATGGATAAAACGTAAAATGCATTCCTGGAAGTAAAGGAAGGAACCCATGCACAGAGTTTGAATGTATATGGAATGAATTCCAAATGTTTTGACATGAATTCAGTGTAAAGGACCTGGATTTGGTGTGATAAAAAAGTAAAGTGAAGTGGAAAATATTTTTGCTGATATTCTGGAAAATAATTCATTTTCATGCTAAAAATGACCAATGATATGTTTAATCTTTTAAATACTTTTAATCATTACATAAATGTAACAACTTTCCACTTTGCAACAGTGTTGGTTGATTTCCAAGTCCCAAAGAATAATTTCTGGGAAAAAATCCAATTATCCCTCTTTTTATTTAATGGTCCTTTGAGCAGTATCAAATCTTGACATCTTATTAGACTTTGCATTTCTCTAATAGCCTCTTGGCTCGATACAGGCTGAAAATGTGTATTCGCCATCTTTGTATACCCAGCTATATCATAGTTTTTGGAACTTTGTAGCTGCTCAGTAAATCCTTGCTTCGTATGCCAATGGAGCATAACCATGAACATGACTAGAAATCTGGTAATGATGAAAAGCGTGGATGTTGAAGTCAAATAGATCTGTCATATGATAGCTAGGCATTTGGAGCAAGTTACTTAATTTCAACAAGCTTTATGTTTCTTACCTATAGAAGCAAGAAAACATCTAAGTTACTGTTCTCTCCAGTTTATAACAGTATTATGTGATTCAAATTGCATGTAGTTCTCTACTGGTCCTTCAGAAGGAACACATTTGTTGTAAATAAGAAAATCAGTGGAGTGCAAAAAGTATCAACATGCTGCATATCTTACTTTAATGTTTCTGTCTATTTTCTTGACATTATCATTAATAGATTTTTACGTTCACTGTCAGAAAACAAGAGTAAAAATTAATATAGAGGTTGTTTGGCCATAATGTTGCATTTTATCACATATAGTTCTGTTGCGGTAGTACTGACTTTGGAGCACAAATTTTAATACTATAATTATAAACAAGGAAAACATTTATATGACATTTTATACAGACTTAAATCATTTAAATACTAATAGCTATCATAAAAAACAAAATCCTGGGCGCCTGGGTGGCTCAGTCGGTTAAGCCTCCGACTTCGGCTCAGGTCAGATCTCATGTTCGTGGGTTCGAGCCCCGCGTCAGGCTCTGTGCTGACAGCCAGCTCAGAGCCTGGAGCCTGCTTCCAGTTCTGTGTCTCCTTCTCTCTCTGCCCCTCCCCCTCTCATGCTCTGTCTCTCTCTGTATCAAAAATAAATAAAACATTTAAAAAAAAACAAAAAAACCAAAATCCTGACAAAAGATTTGATGCAAATAAATGGCTGGTCTCCAAATAATTTATGTTGAAAAGTGAAAGAAGCACAATAATATTGTGAAGATATAAACACAAATTACAGCTTCCAAGGAAGACATATCAACTTATGACTTATGATTTATTAAGACTTTAAGATTGGGGGATGAAATTATGATTGATAATTTTCTCATAAAAATGAGACAATTAATGTCATCCTATTTCAAACTAGCACTTTAGTTTTCTCTTCAAGAGAGAATTGAGTATTTAATGGCAGACCAATATTTCCACTGGCCAAAATTTGAAAACTTATTTATGTAATGGCATCAGAAAGTAGCTGACATAACAAGAACGAGAGGATCTAAAAATCCAAAGAAGAGAGAATTTGTAGGATTAAGCTGACATTTTGCAACTGATTTGTCCTCGTGGGTATTTGACAATTCTGAGCATGAGCAGGTGGCTGCAATCCATGTCTCACTTTGAGAAGGAAGCTGGTGCTGAAGGGTAGAGAAACACACACGACATTTGCAATATTTGGGTATTGAAATGGCAAAAGAGGCACCAGAAACATGATCAGCTTAACTTTCAAGACATTTACTGAATCCCAAAGCTGTCTGGGGTGATAGCCTAAAGAGCTTTGTTGAAAACTCCTAAAATACAGAGGGGAATATTCTTCATTCTAAGTGTGGCAAGGAGGAAACACATGACCCTACAGGGCTGGGGACCATATCCATCACAACTGGCTCTGAGTTGAAAACTCAGCTCAGCCCATTGGTGGGGCACACCTTTCATACAGCTTAGGCTACAATGACCTGAAACATCACTCAGCTTTAAATCAGGTCAGTTCTATAACACAAGCTTAAAGAGAGAAAAAAGCCACTGTAAGAAGACAAAGCAATCAACAAAACTAGACTGAATGATGACTCAGGTCTTGGAAACATGAAAGTTTAAAATAAGTATGAATAGTATGTGAAACACTATAGTGTAAAAAGGGACAACATACCTTAACATATTTGAGCAGAAGGAATGAAATGTAAGAGTCATATGGATAATCTAAAAATAAAAGAATGGTAAGAAAAGAAAAATACTGTCCAATGCTTGCAGCACACGTATCTAACATCATTATGCCAGACGCACTGATAAAAAGATGAGTGGACTGGAGGTAAAAATAGATCTATAGAAATTGCCCAAAGCTAAGAACAAACTAAAAAGGAAATAAGAGAGGGAAGAGGCAGAGTGTTCGTGAGCTGTGGGACCATGTCAAATGATTAAACATGCATGCAAATTGAAATATGAGGAGAAAGAAGAGAAAAAAGAATGAATAAGAAGGATCTGAAAATATATAATTTTCAAATGTAACAAAGAATGTCAAAGCACAGCTGAAAGCAGGGTTGAGAAACCTAAGCTGGTTAATATACATGGAATACTGGAGACGAACCATGGACTGAAGGGGGAGGGGGGGAGGGGGGTGATGGTCATGGTGGGGGGCACTTGAGGGGAGAAGCACTGGGTGTTATATGGAAATTAATTTGACAATAAACTATTAAAAAAATTAAAAAAAAATATACATGGTATTCAAAATGTTGAAAACCAATGACAAATAGGAAATCTTAGAAGCAACCAGAGAAAAAAGAAAAAAAATATAGATTTTATGGGAGTTACAACCCAACCTCTGAACAATCACTGTTGCTAATCTGATTGTCTATTTAACAGGCTCAAATAGTTTCTGAGCTTGGCTTGAGCAGATTTAGTGGCCATCATTTGTTCCTTATGTAACACTACTGTATATATTCAACACACTCAAGGCCTTCAAAGAAAAATCAAAATACATGAGACCAGGCAATATAAACAGACAAACATAGAGTAAGAACAAAGCAAGTGACAGAAGGATCAATAGACTAATGGCAAAAGTATGCACCAAATGGTGCAAGATTGACAAATTCTCCAATAATCAAATAAATTCAAGAACTAGAATCAATGAAATAAGGCGGAACTCACCTTGTTTTTAACAGATTTGCCTGGCATCAGGTTGGCAGCATATTTGAATTGTGGGGAAAATGAGACCTGACGAATGCACCTATTGGTCCGTGGGGTCCCACTAAATGCTGCCAACGGAAAGTCTGCAAAGAAACCTCGGTCGAAACTCCACTGTTCAAAGACTCTGTCACTCAACATCTGACTCTAAAGCAAGAAATGCTGTGTCGATAAGACACAATCCTTGAAAACAAGGTGGAAAGGAAAGGGATAGGCATTAGCAAGGATGTGGAGCCTGTGGACACAGATGCTGGGACTATGAGTTGACGCAGCCACTTTGCTAGACTACTTGTCAAAATCTACTGAACTAAGCCAGACATAAGCCAGGTCAGCCAGCAATGGCACTGCCAGGTGTGGTTCTCCCTGCCACGTGCTCACATCTGTGCACTGAAAGGTGTATAACAGTGCTCACAGCAGAGTAATTCATCACAGCCCCCATCTAAAAAGAACTAAATGGTTCACCAGTATAAGAATGAACAAATAAAGTATAGCGAATTCATACGATGGAATATTCTTAGACAAGAAACAGTGAACCACTAGTAACCCTAAGAATATGAATGAGTGCTTAACCTCATGGTAAGGGAACTACGTACTATATGAGTATAAAAAACAAGGGTTCTTGGGTGGCTCAGTCAGTTGACCCAACTTCGGCTCAGGTCACGATCTCACAGTTCATGGGTTCGCGCCCCGCATTGGGCTCTGTGCTGACAGCTCGGAGCCCTGGAGCCTGCTTTGAATTCTGTGTCTCCTTCTTTCTCTGCCCCACCCCCACTTGTGCTCTTTCTCTGTCTCATAAAAATAAATAAACATTAAAAAATGATGTCACTGATATGAAATCTTTTTAAGAAAAAGGGAAAGCTCACCTGTTCTGCTGAAAAACAAGATAGTGACATTTAAGGCAGGTGTTTACGAAGTGGGGCCAGAGATGGTCTAATGGTAGGTGGTTTACGTTTTCTTTCTTCATGTGGCTGCTGGTTACATGGATTGTACTCATTTTATCAAAATCTTTGAAGTGTTCGTTATGGTTTGTGCAATTGCATGTCAAATGTTCCAACTCAGTGAAAAGATTTTAAAAACAAAATTTGCATAGAACATGGCTTCAATGTAAAACTACCTCTACGGTTGGGGAAAGATTAGGTAAAACTGTCTGTAAATCACTTAGCTTGGCATTCTGTATATAATAAGTAACCAATAAAATATATAATATCCATGTTTTGATCCTTCCAGTTGTCTCAAATTCCAAGTGTTTATTATATAATCGTTTCCTAATACAAAATACAAGAACCCCAAATATTCGCTATTGTCTTTCATAAAATATTATCCTTCTTACATAAAAAAAACTGTCTTGCTTACTAAAATTTTATTAGTCACATATTTAGTGTTTGAAGCTCATTGGGCATTACTGGTTTTAAGGTATAATAAGTTTTCTTTAAATTGTCGGTGGTAATGTAGTGTTCAGATGTGTGATTCATCACTCTCCCCTACATTTTCTGTTGAATGAATATATCTCTTTTATGTTGAATAATATAGTTTGGTGATCAAGTGCACAGAAACTACAAATAGATTGCCTGGGTTCACACCCCAAATCTGTCACGTCCTTGCTTTGGGACTTTGTAAAATTAGTACCTGCAACCATCTAACAGTGTGAAGACGTCTTTCTCATGCTGAGGCATTTAGTAAATGCTAAGTAGTGTTACTCATTACAATGGGTTATAATCATTCACAGAAACATTAACAATCTTCAGCAGTTTAGATAGAAGAAATAAAATTCATTACTGGGGTAGTCTTGAACTCTTTGGAGGTGGATAAATTTTCTTTGGAAGTTGTGGGTGTATTTTCCTTAAGAAAGAAAAGTTGTTTTTTGCTTAATTCATCAACCATAAGGTGTTCACAGATGCCTAATTAGTGGCATGCATCCTGAAGGACATGGTTGGTGAAATTTCCGTGAAAATACCACATTCTGCTTGGCAACCCGAACTTTTAAATTCAGTCACCTTCTGGACGAGTGGCATTTATTTGTTTGATATCTCATCACTTTGGTCTTTAAAAGATGAATTTTCTGGGACTATGTGGATCACTCAAAGAAACAGAAATCTCTGTCTCTGAAACTGTTACTGCCACCATGAATTGTTCTATGTCTTAATATAATATTAACTTCTCAGTATTTATAGGAAACATTCTTTTCACAATTTATATTTATCAATATCAGATTTCACATAATACCAAACATGTATATACTAATTATTTTTTAATAAAAATTATGAGTCCCTAATATATTCAAGGCACTGCCCCACATTCAGGGAATACAGGTAGATATAGAAAATGCATGGTTAGATATCAAATTAAATTTTTTAATTTTTTAAATTGGGGAAAATAGAGCATGAGGCCTTCTAGTCTGATTGTTAACTTTGGAGAACTGGCAGAATGAGATGAAAAGGAATGAATGATGAACACACCAAATCAAGATAATGATTTAAGCAAAGGAACAAAATTTGGTATACATTAGACGTGGTAGAGAAACAGAAATAAAGCCATTTCTGTGAAATGGTTCACTATGAAATGAACTGTAGAAGCAAGTTAGAAGACCCAGCCCATTGTCTTCTCTGCTATTAGGACCTGGCCATCCTCTGCCCATCTGTGATCTGTCTGGGCTGGATTCTGCTGCCCAAGTCTTTAGTTCAAACCAGAGGCAGAGTTTCCCTAAAACTGACCCTTGGAGTATAAGTACCATTAGAGAAAAGGTGTTCCCTCATCACCAGCCTGGCCTGGACCTTCTTGATCAAGGGTAAAGAAAGTTCACAGCAATATCTGCTTCAAAGGAAATGGATACAAAGACAAGGAAGGGTAGAGAGCTGGAGATAAACGATACTTCTTTCTCCCAAGAAAAAAAGCCCTATGACCATGACCTAAAAAATATTGTCAGGAGTGGCCACCTAGAAATCTGTCTTAGGACTAAAGTAAGAGAGTTGGTAAGGGGGGATCCCCCTGCAAATGTTGCCTTCTTTGAATTGTCCCGTGGCCAGGCCCTCCAGGAAATTCAGGTTCTTTTGGTTTTCCTTTCCTCCCAGGGGAGGATAGGAAGTGAGTATTAAAGGTCGTGTTATGCCCAGATCGCAATATAGTCCCCAAAGACCAGAGACCACCAGGGAGACCGAGTCACACATGCAAAAGCAAAGGGCATTTATTACGGGCTTAAGCTCACCGGGCTTAAGCTTGGGCTCACAGACTTCACCAACACAGTAGATCCGTGCTGAGAGCCTCGAACAAGGGCTGAGCAGGGTTTTTATGGGGTTTGGGAAGGGGCAGTTACAGAAAATTGTGACATAGATACAGTGATCCAATCATTATTGTATAACAGTATTGGTAACAACTTTGACCATACACATGTCCAGAGCATTTGTTACTTTTGGTGGGACCCAATCACAACATTTAGAGTACCTTTAAAATCAACCAATTACAGGGCGAGCCTTGGGTCTTGTTCGGCAACTATTGGGTTAACTTTAACATTAGGTAACAGGGTCCTATCTAAAGTCTCCATCTGCAGGCCTCACCCTTAGGAATGTGGACAGTGGTAGCCGGCCTTCCCTGATTGGGGGTTGTGAACATGGTCTCTCCTGCTCTAGGCAATGTGTGACTGCCTATTAGTTTTGGGGAAACTGAAATTTAGGCCTTTAAGGTCAGAGGGGGAACTTAAAGCCTGTCATAGAGTCTGTTTGGTTTAGACTTGTGCCCTTACAGTCACACCCTTGCTTTCAGGGGTTGCTTTACAAAGTTTACACATGATATTCTTTTCTTGATTGCATAATGCACTAGAAATTTGCAAAGAATGGAGGAAACAGAATAAAGGGGGAGAGGCAAGAGATTGAACTCTGGAGTGAAATTGCCTTGGGTTTGAGTCCATCCTATCACTGAGTGCCTAACTGTGAGGAAATTAATTAACCTCTTCAAGCTGCCTCTTCAGCTGTAAAATGCGGTCGCTGCATAAGAACTCCCTAATAGGCCTGATGTCAACTCCGCAGGGCTGTGATTTCCATCTCTCCTTTCTGAACTCATGAATCCATGGTACCAACACCAGGGGTGCTGAATGAGTATCCGGTGAGCGAATCTACAGAAATGCTTAGCATGACTCCTGTAAAATGGAAATTGCGAGATGATATTAATATCTATTATCACTTTTTGTTTTTAATGAATAATAGCAGAAATAACAGCAGAACAATATCTCCACTCTAGCATGAGTCCTGTGCTGGCTCTTTGCTACCAAGCCTCCTGCTGGCAGGTTCTCAGATGGGCGGGGCTGTGACTTCAGGAAGAATATGTTTCTTCTTCTTTTATTAAAATATTTATTTCAGTTAGTAATATAGATTGCATTTCACCAAATTCCATGTCAGAATCAAAATGGACACTTTGTTCTTTAAAGATTTCTTAAAATTTTATCATCCCTGCATTCCTATAATAAATCTTAGGTTTTCAAGGTGTCTTTGAGCATAGCAGTTCTTCAAAGGCAGTCCTGGTTTTGATTTGCTAGTATTACATTTGATGGCTTTGTATCTACTTTTAAAAATAGGTTGAAAACCTATTAGTTTTACTACAATGTAAATCGTTTTCTATTGACATTACACTAGCAACAAATTTTGAAGTCATTGATATTGTCCATGCTCCAGGGCAGTTTAAATATGGCAGTATTACTATTTTCTAAATGTTGAAAAGAACTTCTATAGAATTGCCTCTGTCTTATTTCTTAATTGGTGGCCATTGCTGATGGGGGAGCATAAGGCAAGCTGACAGGTCACAAACACCGTTCTGCGCCCTCCCCCTTCCCCCTCTTCCTGCCCCCAGGTGGGATGTGTGTGATACTCCTCCTGCAAGCCAGGCTGCTCAGGAACAAAGGAAAGGGGAAAGACAAATGGTTAACTGATAGAGATCATAGTCCTGCTGGACCAGAGTCCCCATCACCCTCCATAGGGTTGTGGAAACAAAGGCAGAAGGAAACGGCAGATAGAACTTAATTTCCTTGTCACCTGCAGCCCAGTGACAAACACTTAGGCTGGCACAGTAAAATGTTTCTCCGGGAACTACCTACTATCTCAATGTTAATGCTTTGCTAGAGGGAAAAACCACCTTAGCTTGACAGTATCTAGGCCTCCGGGGTCCTGGGAGTCTTCAACACATGAAAGTCTCACTGGAAACTTCCCTTGGCCTTTACCTTCCCCAACTCCATAAATAAAACCAGTCTCTCCTGATAGTCCCAAGGCAGCTCTTCCTGCCCACGAGTGCAGTCCCTGTACTTCAATAAAATCACCTTTTTGCATCAAAGACGTCTTCAAGAATTCTGCCTTGGTCGTCTTCAGACCCCACGACCCCCAAACTTCAATTGCTTGACAGTGTTTTCAACTTATCCTGAATTCATTGGTTTATGTGGGCTTTCTAAATTTTATTTCAATTGTAAATTTATAATTCCTAGAATTGTCTCATATCTCTGAAAGATCACAATTATGTTTATAATCTTTTCTTACTTGAATCTTCTAATTATAATTTTAAAATGGGATTTTTTTTAATCTTAGAAAGCTATTGGCAGTTCAGAATATGAAAAGAAGAGATAGGAAGGACTGGGGAAGATGCGGTGTGGCTCAGTCTGTGAGATGCTCCGCATCTCTTATGGAACACTCATTCCATTCGTTTTTGCAATGGGATGGCTTAAGAATGTTCAGAGAAATTTGGGAGATGAAGAAAGAAGAGATGTGGTCTAGGACCCTGTAGAAGAATTATGAATTGCGGGATGTTAAGCTCTCCTAACAAAAATAACAGGGATATTAAGTGGAATTGGGACTATACAAGCATAATTTGCTTTAATGTGCAGTTGGTTCTATACAGTGTTGATGACGGTGGAAAGCAAAGCGGGTAGGATTTCCATCTTTTCAGAATGCTGCCAAAACAGCACTGAGAGCAGTTTCTGGGCTTAAAACGATTCAGAACTGAAATAAATTCAGCCATAATAAAGAGAATCAATTAATGAAGACAATTTAATAATACATTCATTGAATTAAAAATGCTAAGTTTAACTTCTTTCCATTCACAAAGATTGAAAATTAAGGGTGGAGAGACTGGCTGCTACAAATAACCAGAACAGCCATGACCTCTAAACAGGCTTGTGTGGAAAATGTTTTTACTCGAAATGTTAAACATTATAAGAGAAATAAGCATATACCAAAAAGTTAATTAATATTTTATCTTGTTCTAAAAGAAAATAAACTAGATTTTCAAAAAATATTTGGTACTTGGATAATAATATGAGCTTATAAATGATGATATAAATTTGTGTTCCATCTAAAGAGCAGGAAAATGAATCTGCAGCCTGCATTTGACTGTTGACCTTTAATAATAACTATTTAGTTGCTTCTCATATGTCCAAACTAATGAACTATTGCACAAGTAGGATGAGACACGGAATCATGACACCCACATCCCGTCTGTTTTTCAGCAAGAGAAATTGCTAAGTTTTGGGGCTTTTGTGGGTTTTTTTAATTGGTAAGCCAAAAATTACTGAACTCTGAGAGCAGTTGGAACTTTCTTGTTTTGTAGCTCAATATCCCATGGAAAGATGATTTTCTTTTAGAAATATAATCTTCTGGATTAATTTTTGAAAACTAGATAGTCAATATTGTCTTCATAAAATATTTCAATGATCTGCTCCCCCAAGAAAAAGAAAAAAAGAAATGGTGTAATGGTTTCTAAAATATTACATTTTATTTAATTTTTCCCTAAAATGTTAGTTACCAATCATTCTGTACTTCGGTTTACTTATCTTGAAAATAATGATACGACACAACTTAACTCATATGTTATTATTAGTATTAAATGAGTTAATCCATGTAAAAGTTCTTGCAATGCTACAAATTAAACATTGCAGGGATGTTCAACAATATTAGTGTGATTGTTGTAATTAGTATTGCCTCTTGAAAAATCGATTAATCTGTTTACTTTTTGCTGTATGATTCTTTATTGACGGTGAGTGATTATTACAAAGTTTTATTGAATGAAACTGTAATCACCTAATATTTCATAAACATTTTAATTAATATTGTGGAAGGTGAAATAAAGTGGGGCCCCTTAGGGGGAAGGGCTTTAAAATGGAACCAGGAGGTGTAGCCCTTACACCTGGAGGCAGCAGATGAGTTATGAACTTTGGAACAGGACCAAACTGCAAATACCCCAGGGACTCAGCTAAAGCGCCTGTAATTCACTTCAGCAAGAGATTTTGTTTAATGATAGACAGTTACTAATTATTTGCAGCCAATTACTTTTCTGTCACTAGCTCCAATCAAAATTGTTTATAAACATCATATAAAGAATTTTCTAATGTCTTAAAAAATTTTTTTACACTTATTTATTTTTGAGAGACAGAGCTTGAACAGGGGAGGGGCAGAGAGAGAAGGAGAGACAGAATCAGAAGCAGGCTCCAGACTCTGAGCTAGCTGTCAGCACAGAGCCCAATGTGGGGCTCAAACCCACGAACCGTGAGGTCATGAGCCGAAGTCAGACACTCAACCAACTGAACCACCCAAGAACCCCTACTTTTATCTTTAAAAACTCTTGAGTTTTGCTCCTGGGAAGGGGGGCTTGCTATTGGGGTTGCTGTTACTATTATTGCTGGGGTTGCTGCTCAAATCTGTGTTCTCCAAATTGTGATTCTGACACACTAGATAAATGCTTTTGTTTTTATTTTAGCTCAGCCTCGTTTCTCAGTTGACAATATAATTAACTACAATTAATCAAACTAATTAATGACTAGTTTCATAAATGGATATTTTACCATATAATAGGAAGAATTACATTAACCAGACTTGATGATTTTCATGTGAGAAAGAAAGATTTGGGCTAGTATAATCTAAATATTGAGGGGTGCCCGAGTGGCTAAGTGGGTTAAGCGTCCGGCTTCGGCTCAGGTCAGGAACTCACAGTTCGTGGGTTTGAGCCCCGTGTCGGGTTTTGTGCTGACAGCTCGGAGCCTGGAACCTGCTGCGGATTCTGTGTGTCTCTCTTTCTCTGACCCTCCCCTAGTCGAGCTGTCTCTGTCTCTCAAAAATAAATTAAAAACATAAAAATGTTTTCTAAATATTGAATGCCTTTTAGCAAAATAATACTAGTTTCTAGAAGATGATAAAAAATTACATTGTCATTTAGTGAAATATCCAACCTGTATTTGTTTGTGGAATAAATGAAATAGAATCACATTCTTAAGGGAGCTTAAAACCCTTACTCAGCAATATTTTTAGCCTGGGCAACTCTTTTCAATGGCCATTGCTGCCGTGCCAAAGCCGTAGCAGACGGGACCTGGCCTCAACTTCACTGTGTATCGCTCAGTCTCTATGTGGTCCTTCGCTAGTCCTGCTAGTTTGGGTGAGATGCTTGGAAGGGCCTGTCAGCCATATGTCACACAGTCTTCTGGGGATGGGGACTCGAACTCCTGTGGGGACACAGAAAGAGCCCAGCAGCACTGAACCCTTCACCTGTGCCCTGAACACCTTCCAGGCTTCCCTCTGCCTCGTTTCCTAATCACAGACCTGTCTCCCCTTCTGCCTGAGGAAAACCAAGCTAAGCAATGCCGGATGGAGAAATTATGTACGTCTAAAACACCTCAAAGAGTCAACACAGTGAGAAATTTTATGAGAACTAAATCCAGAAACCTACGGTCCACATAAAAAGACTAGTGTTTTGGGTGGAGGGTCCAGACTGTAATTTTCTCCAAATGGGATGATTAAGGTGTAGCTACACCTCCTTTTTGCAGCCAGGGCAGCAGATCAAATGAGGGAAAACAGTGACAGATTTAAAAGAAGGCAAGAAAGTGATCCAATAAGCTCTCATGCTCCACGTCCCCACCCCGCCCAGCCCATCAGAGCCCCTGTTATGATGCAGGTCCTGGAGAAGCTGGAGCAGCTCTGCTCAGCCCTGGTGCCTACGGGCAGATGTTCAGTGAGGTGCATTTCCAGAACGTTTCATATACCTATGACTTCCTTTTTTGCTGTTTCAAATTATTTTAGCATTGTAGAAAATGACATTTTAAAAAGGGCATGAGCTAACTTTCACAGCTGATGTAAATGTTCATTATCTTGGTTGCAGTAATAGTTTCAGGAGTGGATGTGTAAGTCAAAGCTTATCACGTTGTATACTTTAAATAGGTACAGTCCTGTCCATTACCTGTGAATATCACAGCTGCAAATGATTAAATTGGGACTATCTCAGGAAAAAAAAAAAAAAGCAAATGATACATGAAATAACCAGCTATCCACACATAACAGATATTTGGATGTTCGCATTTTTCCATGTTTCCGTTAAATGCATTTTTACTACATTGAAATAGTAGCTTTGACAATTGGAATTTTCAATAAACTGGAAATAATAAAATACAGATAAAGTTCAATCTCCCTAGATCCTTTCTTCTCTCATCTTGCATGCTGGTAATCACTCCCAAAGCTACTATTTATTATTCCAGGATATATTTTGTAATATTGTTACATATAAATATATCCATCTATCACATGATATGGTTTAATAAATTACAGATTATATATCTCTTTGTTCATTCATTTAGTCAACACATACATATTTTATGTTGCCTTTGCACCAGGCACCGTTCTAAGCAATCGGTATAAACCACTATACAAACCAGAGAAAAATTTCCCACTCTCATGAAATTTACTTTCAAAGGACAGTAACATATAATAATATAGGCTGATTGGGGTCCATACGACTTGGGGAATTTAGTCCCCAAATTAAAGCAGAGTATAAAGTGGTCACTGGTAATAGGAGCTGAAGGGTTGCCTACTGGGAAAATTCAGATTAAGAGTGTGGACTTTACATCCCAACCTATTGTTTTAATTACCCATCAGTAACAGGTTTAACTCTGAGAGAGACAGAGAGAGAAAGATAGAAAACTGAGCTCAGAAACCAAATTTAAGACCTGAGTGATGAGGTCTAGTAAAGATCTTTTTTTTATAATTAATTGTGTCTGAAACTGGCTAAAATCAATCAGACCAGAGCCTGCAAAATTCTTGAAGGAATTTTGCCAAAGCAGCTCCAAGCCTGATTTGCAACCGCTTGTGGCCTTTAATCCCCAAAATAATCCCCAAGTCCCTAAACCCGAACCAGGAGGACTCAAAGGCTATCAGGGCCCCAAAACAACGGGGGTGCCCGTGGATGCTGAGGGCTAAGAGAAGTGCTGGGCAAAGAACCCGCTGGTGCGCACAGCCGGAACCCGAGGCGGCGGTAACGAAGGAGTTCTGATGAAGGGCACAGATGGGCTAACGGGGCAGGGAGTCTTCCAGATATCAGTCCAATGAGACTTGACAGATGCCGTGGACCGATGTGTGACCCGCATACTCCGTCTTCTGAAAGGCAGTTTTCATTATGGTCATCCTGGCTTTCTGCCACCATCTGTCAGGTGTTTGAAGGACAGAATGCCTTGTCCTTTAGGATTTAGGTTGTGAGACAAAGAGAAGCCACATCTACACTTGATGAAAAGAATTGCACAGGACACTGAGATGAAAGCACAGCCAGGACCTATTCGAAGACAGGATCATAATAAAGATTTGGGGAAAGGGAAAGCCACAAGCACACGTGCAAAATCTCAGAGGAAGGAAAATGTCGGTTTCTTTGAGAATTAAGAAAACATCCAGAGGCTTTGGAGTGCAGAGGACGACGTGGAGAAAACAAGACTGTGTCCACAGAGAGAGGTGTTCACCCGCTAGGAAACAAGTCTAGGTTTTCAGGGAACTTTCCCAGAGCAAGGTCTACACACTGTTGTGTGGGGAAGCGCTGGTCACGGGCAGGGATGGAGGCAGGGAGACAGATCCCTGGCAAAGGTAATAGCGTGACAGTACTTGAGAAGGAGCAGGGTAGGTCTGACTGTGGTGTAGCAGAGAAAATAGAAAGAAATGGGGCAAAATTCTTACTCGGTCTGCAATGAGGGGTGTGGGAAAGAAGGGGAAAAGTCATGTTTTGGGCTTGAGCTGAACGGTGCTGACACATTCAGATGGGGGTGCCTGAGGCAGAAGGGGGCACAGGGACTCAGAGGAGGCGACACACCTCGAGTTCTGTTTTGGATAGATTAAATGTGAGCCTCCGTTTTTACACTGATGTGGGAATGCCAAGTCGATATTTTGGGAATATTTAGCACATAGTCTCATAGTCTTTAGAGCCAGGCAGCTTGATGCTCTCACTTGCATAAAAAAAGAAAGAAAGAAAGAAAGAAAGAAAGAAAGAAAGAAAGAAAGAAAGAAAGAAAGAGAACGAACGAACAAGTGGGTAGTAAAGAGGAAAAAGCTCATGAAGAAGCGGAGGGTATTCTAGTATTTCGACTTTGATTAGACTAGTTTGATGAACGTCTCTAAAGAGACCACATGGAGTGCATCGGCGATGATTCAAAAGGAAAAGAAATACAGTAAAATGTTTCTCTCAGAAGGAAACGCATTTCAAGAAGGAGGAACGGGTCACGTAGGAGATGCTGAGTCTGAAATGGGAGATGCGCCAAGTACCAAGGGCTCGCGGTGTGGCATCTGATAACAGGGTGTCTGTGAGACACGAAGCTCAGGAGCCCACATCCAAGAGGCGTGGGGGAGTGAATAGAATGAGGAGACAGATACAGCCTGCGTAGACAAACTTTCCCATAAGGGGGGCAGAGAAATGGCTTAGCAGTTGAGAGGAGATGTGGGATCACGTCAGGGGAGGTTCAGTACAGCAGATGTTAGAGCATCTTTTATATGCGGATAGTGAAGTTCCAGGAGAAAGAAAAGAATGGGGAGGACGCATTTTGGAGAAAGTCCGATGGGATTTGGACGTCAGAGTGGCGGTTTGCTAACGATGAGCGCGGCATGCCTATCAGAGCAGCAAAAAGGAAGACACCGGGATACAGCACTGAGGCAGGGAGGGCTTGGGTTTGGGCACGGACGTCACGGGCCTCCCGATCCGTGGAGCGCACCGACTTTCGATGACATTCATGTCATTGTTTGATTGAGTTCATTTTGCTACTGAAGATGCATGCACAACACACACACACACGCACACACACGCGCACGCGCGCGCGCACACACACACACACATCAGTATTCACTGCCATTAAGCTTTTGATCGATCTCTTCTGTGTTCTGTAATTGCCTTGGGCACAATAGATTGATTATTTTTATTACAAAAGATTGTACATATCTCTCCAGGGGGAAAATATCAGAAACCCAAGAAAGTAAACAAAGTCTGAACATGCTCTGGGTAATAGAGTATGCGGTATTCATGAAACACATTTAAGGGGGCGAGGGAAATGACATTTTAAGGTAACTAGGAAAAAATGTAATGTTTTAAGGATGTACCTACTATTATTAAAAAGTTACCTATTTTTAACTGAAGCAGTATTTTTTCCTGCTGATGGCTGGATGTGTTACACGGTTCTCAAGCAGTGTTACATGTCTGAGAGGCATCTTTGCATCAGGGAAGCTGCACGAGAGCCTGAGCGTCGAAGCTCTTACATGTTCGACCATTGTCTGGGTCTCCTGTGCACGCACACATGAACACACGGGCACACACACACACACAGACGGAAGACAAAAGAACAACACTCAATACATTGGTGGTCAGGCTTGACTGTCCCAGTTCGCAGGTTCCAAATCTCCCAAAGGGAGACAATTCTCCACTCGCCTTTCCAGTTTGGAATCTTGTGAGTTCTTTCCCAGCTGCTTACCTCTCCGGAAGGCTCACTGGTGAATGTGCACTGAATCATTGAGCCAAATAATTAGTCTGAGCATTAACATAAAGGATTCCACTCTTCCTTTCGCTTTTTCTTTTATTTTTTTTAATTAACTGAAATTGTTAGGTAAACAAAGCCAAGTATCAGGCTTTGTTTTTTTTCAGTGTCTGGGGGCACTGAAGGATTAGTTTCCCTGTGAGGAAGGAAAACAACAGTCAAGAACAATGCAAGTCTTGAAAAAAAAATGTGTGATGTGGATTGGAATAACAACCATTTAACAACATGGAAAGGCTTATGAAACCCTCCTTTGTAGCAGTTCGAGATTTCCGTCCCCCCCAAAAAAAAGTTATAAAATGCAGTGGGATTCAATAGGAACAAATCCAAGACATGATTTTATGAGTTATGTAGGTGCATCTGGGTGCCTCTCCACCTGTCAGCAGTCAACTTCTGTACATTTCATGTATGCTTTAAAGATTTGCAGAAAATTTGTGTCTGCATAAGGTCTCAATAAAGGGAGACGTTTGAAATCTTAGCCTAAATCACGTGGAAACAATTGCATTTTTTGGTCTTGGTTTAAAGTATAAGGACAATTTAACACTTATTACAAGATGAACCAGCTTCATAGAGCATCCATTCTTCATGTAGAAAACTCCCGTTAGGTGTTTATATGGTGGTAATAGCAAAACAGCATTGGCTTGGAGGAAAATGTAAAACAATCCCAAATTCTCTAAACTATGTATGGACTTAATAATCCTTGATGCAAGTTCTATCTTTTTACTCTTTCGCTCTGTGGGTCATGCAAGCTGGTATTCTGTTACCAGGATTGAAAAGGGTATGTTACATCATAACTACTCTTTTAGGATGGTTTGGGAGTCATTTTCTTGACAATTTTTCCAGAGAACAATAAAGCCTAAGTGGTAAATAAAAATTAACATGGGGTTTAAATCACTGTCTAGATCTAAATGTGGATTGCATTGACTGGAGATGGTCTACATTTATTTTATTTTGAGGAAGTTCTAGGCAAAGAGGCTTATACCTCCCCCCAGACCAGCCACATATATTGACCCCAACTTGGGACAATGTCAAGGCGCTGTCTTGTCTTTTGGGGCCCAGTGTGGCCTGGACATAGCACAGTCAGTCTGAAGAGTTTTAGAGCTGAGAAGGAGGATGTGCTTCAAAGCAATGGAACATGAATTGTGTATGCCAACACTCTGCTTTTGTGTGTGTGTTTATAACCATTTTATTGAAACATGATTGATATACAAAAAATCACATATTTAATGTCTCCAATTTGACTGGTTTAGACACATGCACACAGTCGTGAAATCATCTCTATCAAGGTAGTAGACATATCCATCACAGCTAAGAGCTTCCTTGTGTCTTTGAGGGGATTTTTTGTTTGCTTATTTGTTTTAGTGGTGAAAACACTTAACATGAGATCCATCATCTTTACAGAATTGTAAGTGCACAACACAGTACTTTTCACCAAATGTGATATGCTACACAGCAGAACTCTCAAAGTGATTCAATTTGTGTAACTGAAACTTTACACCCACTAAATCGCAACTCATTTCTCCTACTCCTCACCTCGTAATGAACACCATTTTATTCTTGGCTTCCGTGAGTTTGACTCTTAGGTACCTCATATAAATGGAGTCATTTGGTATCTGTCTTCCTGTTATCATCTTCTTTCATTCAGCAAAATGTCCTTCAGGTTCATCCGTGCTCTCACAAATAGAAGAATTTTCTCAGCTTCCAAGGCTGAGTAATATTCCACCGTGGGAATACATCACACTTGTCTTCTCTATCCACCTGTCAGTGAGCGTTTGGGTTTAATTATAATGTGGCCATTGTGAATAACGCTGCAGTGACCAGGAGTGGAGGTAACTCTTCAAGATCCTGATTTCAATTCTTTGGGGTATATACCTCAAAGTGGAATTGCTGGATTATGTGGTAGTTCTGCTTGTAACACTTTGAGGAACCTCCAGACTATGGGGTTTCCATCATGACATCATTAGTTTATGTTCCTACCAACAATGTAGGAGTCCAATTTCTCCACATCGTCACCATGGCTTTTTATCTTTTGTTTTGTTGACAGTAGCCATTCTAACAGTCCTGAGTTGTTATATCATTGTGGTTTAGATTTGCATTTCTCTGATGAATAGTGATGTTGGTTATCTTTACCAAGAGCCATTGGACATTTGTGTCTGTTCTTTGGAGAAGTGTCTGTTCAAGTACTTTGCCCAATTTTTAACTGGATTATTTGGTTTCTCATTTCTTTTCTTTTTTTTTTTTGCTACTGAGTTGTAAATGTTCCTTATATATGTTGAATGTTAACCCTTTATCTGACACTTACCTTGCAAATATTCTCCCCTGTTCAGTACACTGCCTTTTCATTTTGTTAATTGTTTCCTTTTCTATGCAGAAGCCTTTTAGTTTGAAGTAGTCCCACTTGTCTAGATTTGCTTCTGTTTGTACTTTTGGTGGCATACCCAATAAATCACTAGTGAGAGTGATGTCAAGAACCTTTTCTCTATATTTTCTTCCAGGATTTTTACAGTTCAAAGATTTTTTTAAAATTTAAATCTTTAATCTATCCACCTGCTTTAAGAACCAAAAACACCTCATGGTTTTAGTCTGGGGTAGGAGTAGGAGAACAACTTTTCATGAAGAAAAAGACTGGCTAAGTATGAGTTTTATTTTACGATATATATATTTTTTTAAATTCTGAAACTCTCACAATAGTGCTAATCTTGCATATTTCCGAAGGACATCTTTAAGTGTTTTAAACTTACAGAATTCCTTGTGAATTACAACAAGGAGAAAATTACATTGTAAAGAATCCCCATTGCTGTAGGAGAAATGCAATTTCTTTGGGCTCAGCAGATATCAACACTGCAATTGTAATCTTTATAGACAAAGATAGACTAAGGAAGATGGATAGGTTTCAAGAAGGTTGAAAAAAGTATCATCCTAGGAATCACACTTATGAAGAGTACTAAGGGCTGTTCAGCCAAGATAAGAAATAAAAAATGTACAATTTTTAGGTTATTAAATATAATTATATATTTGTTAATAACTGTTTTAACATTATTGATAGTATTTGAGAGAATAAGAGAAAATTAGCTTAAATCAAAGTCTAAAGACTACAGAAAATGAACTTCATTAAATATTAGAAGGGTTTTTTAAGTGTTTCTTTAGACATCCTTAAAAGCCTTAAATTTCATGCCTGGAATAATTAAAAATATACTTATACAGAAAGACTGGAACAGAGAGAAACAGAATCTTTCTTATTTTTTAGAAAAATGTTTTCACATAAATCAGTACTTTTATTGGCTAACCAGCTACATAAAAAATCGTATGTACATATAAAATATGTTTATAAAAATAGTGTGTGTATGTATACATAATAAATACACATATGTTTATATACATTGTATATATGTAGGTAACTAATTATATTTTATTTTGATAAAATCTAAGACTGAGCTTGCCCACAGGTATAATCCAGTTCTATGATTTGCCCTAGGACCCTGAAAAACAGAACTTGACTTATGGAGAAATGAAAATAAATTTGATTTTAACTTGCAATGATTGTATTTCCAAAGAGGTATCATGATAGATTAACAGGTTTTCTGTTTTTCTGTTCCTATGAAAGCCTATTATAGCTTCCTGCTTATGTATGGCATGAGACACAGAGAGAGAAAGAAAGAGAGAAGGAGAGAAAGAGAGAGAGAGAGGGAGAGAGAGGGCGGGGGGGGGGGAGAGAGAGAGAGAGGGAGAGAAATCACCCTGAAGTCTAAACGCTGGAATGTTGTAGATAATGCACTTGTTTCTAAGCAATCCATGGTGTGAAGGTGGGCATACTGTATTTCTGTGTTTATGGAATTCAACTATATTTTTCCCAAGATGAATGAAGATACTCTTTATTTAAATACCAATATGCTGACAACGCTCAAATTTAGAAGTCAGTACAAGTTACTTCTCTGAACATCAGACTATTATATTCACGTGCAGGATGAAATTCCCACATGGTTCAAATACTTGTCTTAAATTTAACACATTAAAAACCAATGCCACTGCTCACACATATGTCATCCCCCCTGATCTGGGGTTTCCCTTCTCAGGAAGACTGCTTCCCTCTTCTCCATGGCTCAGACCAGATTTGTGGAGTTATCATTTAAGCCTCTCTTTCTTTCCTATCCCCAATCCAGGTATCCAAAAAAATTCTAGTAACCATTTTTAAACAATATTTTCAGAAGCTTACAACTTGTGTAACTATTACATCAGCTTAAGTTGGTGGGTCTCAAACTTTTGTCTTGTGATTTACTTTCCTTTACAGTGTAAAGTATTATAGTGATTCAAAAGAGTTTTACATTTACTGATATTGGTAAGAGAAATTCTAAAAATATGTATTTAGTGATTTCTTTAAATTTGACAATACATTGTTTCCAAAATATACAGAATTCTCATGAAGACAATGACAGGCATGTCAGATGGCCAGAGGCTTAATAAAAAAAGATAGACAACTGTTCAAGAGACATGTGCAATGGTGTTCAACATATGGGATAATCAGAGAAATGAAAAAACACTTACAATCAGGTACCTCTACAAACCAATAAAAATGGGGAAAGCAAAAAAGGCAAACATACCCAGGGTCAATGAGGACATGCAGCAATTAGTTAGAGCCCACACTTACTGCCAGTGGAAATGAAAATTTGTAGTAATACCATTTTACAGGTGTGGGAGCCGTAAGAGTGAACCTCCCAAGACTTCCAATGACAGGGAGCAAAGTTGACCAAATGGCTCCTTCTGTGCGTTCATTTCCATCACTGTTTGTGTGACTGTTGCTCCCAGCCAGTGACTGAGCCTTGCAGGTTACCCCCACCCCCCACCCCAACAGACTGGCTGGGGACTCACCAATGGCTTTGTTACACATTTGGGCTGCGCCAAATCCTATCCCCTCTCTCCCTCACTTTGGTGCAGACCTCTGTTGTGTTCAGACATCTCTCAAGCTCCCTCCCTGTTGCTTTTCTGCCTCTTTTCCTTCATACAGAAGTAATTTACCAAATAGTAGCACCACCTATTCAACACTATTTGGGGATCTCTTTCTTGGAGAACAACCCCTATTCATCTTATGGCCCCACAATCCCACTTGGAGGTATTTGCCCAAAACAAAAAAGAAAACAAATGATGTCCACACGAAAGTTTTCATATGAGGGACGCCTCGGTGGCTCAGTCGGTTAAGCCTCAGACTTCGGCTCAGGTCATGATCTCATGGCTGGTGAGTTCAAGCCCCATGTCAGGCTCTGTGCTGACAGCTCAGATCCTGAAACCTGCTTCAGATTCTGTCCCTCTCTCTCTGCCCCTCCCTCACTCATGCTCTGCCTCTCTCTGTCTCAATAATAAAATAAAAACATTAAAATTTTTTTTAAAAAACAAAAGCTTCCATATAAATGTTACATCAGCATTGTTCATAAGATAAAAAAACAAAAAAATTAAATGGCCATCAATTAGTGAATTGATAAGCAAATTATTATAATGTCATAATACAGAATACTAATTAGAAATGAAATGAAACATATTAATATATGAAACCACACACGAATAAAGCAGCTGAGCATAAGAGACTCCATATTCTCTGACTCAGAATTTTCATGAAATTCTGAAAAAGGAAAAACAATTTTGATAAAAAGAGATCTTTGATTGCCCAGGGCCAGAGTGCAGGGAAGGAGAAGGACCAACGCAGGGGGGAATGAAGAGAATTTTTAGGCTTCTGGGACTTGATCGGGTGATGGATGGCTTCATAACTAAGTATAATTATCTAAATTTATAAAACTACATTAAATATGAGAACTTTGTATGAATTATAAATTGTAGCTCAATAAAAGTAACACAATGAAAACTAACATATATAAGGTTCTACATAATAAATTTATATTTAATTATATACTTTTTATTTATAGAATAATGCAGGTAATCTTCTGCTCTCTGTCATCATTGTTACTCTAAATAAAACAAACACTCCATGTCTTTACATTGGAAGGCTGATGTTTTCCACAAAGGTGCTAAAATAAATCAATGGTGTTAAATTGATATGGACAGATCCAAGTGTGTGTATTTTTATCTATCATGAGTGAAGCATAATTTATTCCAATTATACAAGATTACACTAATCTTCTATTATAATGGAGACTTATCATCCCAAGAAGTTTTCTGCCTAAAAAAATAGCTTTATTATTATTGTTCTTGATATCAGATGTCAAAGTGTTTTATTCTCATTTCACATATTGTTTTTACTGAAGTACAGGAAATTTAAGAAATTTAAGAAAATGGAATCACTGATCATGGCACAAAACGTATCCAGAGTAGGTATAAGAAGGAGACACTTAAAGTCTGCCCACATTCAGAGGAACAGGACGCCTACATGTTACAGAGCTACTGGAATAATTGATGACACGAGCAGTTTGGCTAAATTATAGGTCTTAGTTTAGACTCCTGTAACAAGACACCATGGATCTGGCCACTTAAACAATGAACATTTATTTTTCATGGTTCTGGAGCCTCAGAAGTCCAAGATCAAGGTACGGATACCTGCATGTGGGGAGAACTTGTTCTGGTTTTCAGGCGGCCAACTTCTGGTCTTGTCCTTCCGTGGGGGAGACAAAGGCTAGCTCACTTCCTCTTCCCACAAGGCCAAAATCCCATGTAGGGGCTCCACCCTCAGGGCACAACTGACACCCCAAGGCCCCACCTCCTGAAACCAACACATTAGGTCTTCACCATAGGAGTTTGGAAAGGGACACACACTGAGCCCATAGCACTTTGCTAACTCCTTCTGTGATGGTGTCTGTCAGGAATCAAAGTAGCTCATATGTCAACAAGGCTAGGGTGTTTGCAAACTCTGAATTCTTCTTCTTATTGATTCTCATCCACTGTCAGCATATTTTGTGGACATCAAGACTCAAATCATGGCTGTGAAAGTGCGTGTTTTACCCATTGCACACATTGGCCTTATGTTTTGCCCAGGCTCCATGTGATTCCCTAAGGAGGGAATGATTTCGGATTGTCATCATTGGACTTTAGGTTACTTGATATATTGGCTTATAGGTCACTCTCACTTTTTAAGCAATTTCCCTGAAATCTTAAAGTGTAAGTTAAAGCATTCTCTTAAGCCTTTGAAAAAATACAAGCTGTAATTAATTCCTTTAAATAGGGTTTGGTGCTTCCCAGAAAATAACAGAAAAATCCAACAACAGGAGAAATGTTACCCAGAACATATAATTTCTTTCTTTAAAGTATTTGCAAATAGTCTGTTATATTTTAAGTAGGCAGTTAACAAAGAATCAAGATATTTTTGGTTGCTGAAAATTTTTAAGTTATTTTTTTTACATGTCCCAGTAAAGGATTTACATAAAAAGACCTATTGAAAAATAATTCGATTATGTCAAAATTATTATAGTGTACTATTATAGCCAAATATAAGTAAGTACTAAATAGCACAGGATTTTTTTTTTTTTTGCTTATTGGTATTCATTCAAGATAGATTTAAGAAGACGTCAAACTTAGTGAAATAAAGAATCACTGCCATTTTATAACTAAATGCTACAAAATGATATCAAATCTGATATTTTGTCCCTCATATCAGAAGCTTTTGAGATTTTCCCCCCATCACCTAAGAAACTTTATAGATCATATTGATTCTTGTCTGTTAAGATAAAACCATTAGTGATGATTTTTACTTCACCTCATTTTGCCTTTGTAGTCCATACAAAATAACTCAGATGCAGTAAGCTGAATAAAGACCAAATAGGGGTGTCAGGGTGGCACAGTCAAGTATGCATCCAATGCTTGATATCGGTTCAGGTCATGATCTCCCAGTTCATGAGTTCGACTCCCACATCGGGTTCTGCACTGATAGTATGGAGCCTGATTGGGATTCTGTCTCTCCTGCTCTCTGCCCATCCCCTGGTTGTGCACTCTTTCTCTCAAAACAAATAAATAAACTTTAAAAAAAATAAAAACTAAAGACAAAAATAAAATAATACTTTGGTATTGTCTGTGTCTGTGTCTGACATGATCCCTGGAACACCTTGGTCTCCAATGAATATTCTGTGAAGGAATGAATGAGTGGATGCTGACTTTAGGAACCTAATTTAGATCTGAATGATCAGCAGTGTTCTCAAGAGATTCTGAGCTTCCTCAGCCTTTACTCAACCTGCACCTAAGTTGACTGACACACTAAATTCAATATTATCAAAAACTTAACCTGTTCCACGCTGGGTACTTAACATACGTACGTAGCAAACTTTGGTAAGAATAGAGAAGTCACAAGGCGAGCAGTGTCAAGAAACCATTGTTTATGTTCAACATGACAAATCTAAACAAAACTGTTTTCCAGGAATATCCACTCTGTAAAAAGCTCTAGGGATTACTATTGCCAGAAAGAATGACGAAGAGGTGATTGCTATAAGCTGGAAGGTCAAGAGCACCTTATACGGACTCTGGGGACCTGGTCAACGGGAAGGACAAGATGAAAAGCACACATTGGTTTTGGCTGGAAATCATGTTAAAGTCCATGTCACTTAATAATACAATTTATTTACTATTAGCACTAATAATAATATTAACATTCATAAAAACCAACTTGGGATTCTGAGGTTGACATTAGAGCACACATGTCACATGCAAACTGAGACAGACAGATACAGACTTTGTTCTCCTGGGGTCTTTCTAAAACACAATGTAACATAAAGAACTTTTTACAGAATCAACTACCTTGTGGACAAAACTTCAGAAATTCACAAACAAGCATAGCATCTGACAGTTAATGGCCAGAAGGTGTGTGTGTTCTGCTAACAGTTACTGTGACAGAGTGTTTTCTAGAGTTAATTTTTGAAGGTGTCTTTTTAGTCCTATCCAAGAAGCAAGGGAGTGACAGAAGACTTGCTCTGAATTTAGCTGGTGGCTTCAGGTAGAAATGGTTGTGACACCACTTGAGTGATTTTCCGTCAACCAATCAGCTTTGCTGTTAATGGACGGCATGAATACTTTCTGATGTCACATCTCCTCCCTGTTCTTAATGAATCATGTCACACGGCGTTTTGTTAGAATGTAATAAATTATAGACGGTGGCTTCTGGCCAACAACAAAAATTGCCTTTACTTATTTTAAGACACCATCATTAGGATTTCCATCTGGATGTTATTCACCCACTGCCCACGACTGAGCCCTTAATCACAGCATTTTTACTTTTCCCTGTTCATGGAAAGAGACAAAAAAAAAAAGTTAATTCAGGGTGTACAGAGAATGCTTTCCTGTCATGAGGCATTTACCTCTGTCTTTTTCCACGCATATTTTGTTATCACTGTGTGACACCAACAGAACTGTTCCCATTTCATTTTCGGTCACTATTTTGCCAAGTTCCATTGTATATTTGTCTGCTCAAAGCAGACAGTATTTCATATGAAAGACGGTATTTCAACTAAGAGCTTAAGTCCAAGTGCAAAGAAAGCATTTTCCAGCCCACTGCCAGAGCTCCTTTAGGAAAAGGTAATAGTAATTTTGTGTTCATTTTTCTTAGAGAGGTGCAGGAAGAGTTTGTTTTTCCCCTAACCCCCCATGTGTGTCTAGGCCAGTGCTCTCTGGATCCTGGGAATGTGGGAAACAGAGGCAGAAGGAAATGGCAGATACAATTCAATTCCCTTATAACCTGCAGCCCATTGACAGATACTTGAGGCTGGCACAGTAGGATGGTTCTCCAGAACTCCTACTGTCTTAATGTTGACGCTTTGCTAGAGTAAAAACAACCTTAGCTTGCCATTAACTAGGCTTCCAGTCTCCTGTGTGTCTTCTTTGGAATATGGAAATCCCTTTGGAGACTTCCCCCTGGATGTTACCTTCCCAGACGCCACAGTGCATAATCAGTCTCTCCTCAAGGTCCAGGGGAGCTCTTCCTGCCCACAGGTCAAGTCCTTGTGCTTTAATAAAATCACCTTTTTGCACTGACGAAGTCTTAAGAATTTTTCTTGACCATTGGTTCTGGACCCCACCATCACTCCCCAAACTCCATCTCTCTTAACTATAGGGTCCAAAGGACCAATGCCCACCAGCATGTAGCACACGACGCTATGTCAAGCAATGATGAAACCAAGCCTCCAATTATCCATCCCCTTACGTAAAAACCTTTCCACACTTGACCCTCATACGCACAAGGGCATGTCTGTGAAATGTAAGGTCGGTTTCACCCTGAGCTACATTTAACAGTGAGTGCTCACAGTTGTCTTGATCTCTCATCTCTCTTCCCTGTCTCTTCCTCTCCTTTGCGGTTGTTTCCTGTCTGCTTGAGTATTTGATTTGTTGACCTTTCTGATTAGTCCTACGTGCAGAAACTCTTGCCTTGTTGAAGTGCCGTTTATCTTGTCCTTTGGCATTAGTCTGACTTCCGCGGTTACCTTTGCAGAGAGTGTGGAAGGATAAAAATGGCTTTACAAGAATCATATTTGTATTTCTACAGCTCCTCTAGGTGTTTTCAAATAGTCTCAGTGCCACCCTCTGAGGTAATTCCTTGGTCTCTGGAGAGTGGATTTGTCAGTGAAATAAACAACAAACAAAATGACAATGGCCTTATTTTAAATATTGCTAGTACCTATGAAGTGTTCTTTTGTTAAACAGAAATGGCTGTGGGCAGTAGAGGGGATTTAACTCAAGTGTTTTGTGGTAATCGTGCCACAGACAAATTTGACTTCTCTTCGCTGCTGCTCTTTCTGTTGAATCATAGGACAATACATCCTTGCCTGCAATGATCTATTGCCTTGTTACAAGAATGATGGTCTGAAAGCTGGGCTGACTTTTGTGAATTAATAAACTGATGAGACACTAGGAAGATTAGATTATACTTCCAGAAAAGGTGACCTTGGGGCTTCAGGTGGCCAGAATTGTCATGAAGGCTAGAGAAAACATTCATAAATGAAAGACAGTAATGTTAAAAATGTTAAAGAGGAACACAAAATACAGTCACAGAAAACTGTGCGTTGTCTATGACGTAGGGAACAAAGCAAAGGAAAATCATTTCCTTATAACTTACGTCCCATTGACAAGTACTTGAGATGGACAGTGACATTCTTCCAGGAACTCAACTACCTCCATGTTAATACTTTGCTCCGGGAAAAAGGCAATCTGAGCTTAAAATTATCCTGACCTTCAGGATCCTGTCAGTCTTCTTTAACTTATGAAAATCTCCTTGGAAATTTCCTTTATCTATACCCCCATCCTCCAAGCATATGGCCCATTGATAGACATCTGAAGGGTCTCGTGACTGAGGTTTTACTAGACAGTAATACATGACCTTTTCCTAACAACAGTTCCAGGTCCTGGAAACCTTGCTTCCAAATTCCTGACTGACACTATCCCTAACCCCCTCCAAGCTGAAGGTACATAATTAGCCACTCTTCACAGCCCCAGTGCAGATCTTTCTGCCCAAGGGTCCTTTCCCTGTGCTTTAATAAAACCATATTTTTATATCAAAGACCTCTCAAGTATTTTTTTCTTGACCCCATCACTCCTGAACTCCAACATTTCCACATCAGTCTATACGTTGCTTATGTATTTATTTTAAACACATAAGGTTGTTTCTTCTAATTTTTCTCTCCTATTTTGGGCCCTGCCTCTCTTGCACCTCCTTCAGGATGAACAAGGTATGGATAAAAGGTGAAATGAAAATCAACATGTGTTCCTTGATATGAAATTATAGTGTGCAGCTTCGATTGTTTTGTTTTTATTTTTGTACTTTTAAAGAATCATGGCTAATTAATCTGCAACTATAAACTTAATGTGATAGAAGAGTATAATGGATGACTGAGTGTGGGCTATAAGAAGGGAAGAATCATTTAAACATGAATGAACATGTGAATGTTACCTATTCAGAAAGTAAGAACAGAATGATCCTGTGGCGGGGGGGGGGGGGGATAGATAAAATGCATTTGGCCAAAATTAGATAAAAAGATGAATTTCTAAGTTTAAATTATAAAATTTAGGGGCACCTGGGTGACTCAGTTGGTTAAGAGACCAGCTTTGGCTCAGGTCATGATCTCAGGGTTCGTGCATTCGAGCCCCACATCAGGCTCTGTGCTGACAGCTAGCTCAGAGCCTGGAGCCTGCTTAGGATTCTGTGTCTCCCTCTCTGACCCTCCCCCGCTCGCACAGTGTCTCTATGTCTCTCAAAATAAATAAAAGACACAAAAAAATTTTAATTATAAAATTAAATTCTTTTCTATGAAAGGTAAGCTACTTCATACTTCTTTAAATCCTAAATAATATTTCAAGAATGTTACATACTTCTCTTTCCCTCACCTGAGGATAAGATTCAGGCCTTGTCTTGGCACTTGGGTTTCCCTGTGGTAAGAATGAAGGTCACTGTCATTCTCAATAACCAAAGGCAGATAGATCTACTGTCTCTGTCATTGGCCCGGGGCGGTGGGAGATGCTGGAGTTTCGCTGACGTCCAGGATCTTCAGTTGTGGAGAGGATAAGAAGCCCAATGGAGGAAACCCTGTGCTTTATTCTCTCTACCAGTTACGTGGTCAGATTTTAACAGTTCGAAGTGCGTTTACAATAATCATCTATGTGGCCTCATAAACTCAGAGATTTATGGAAACATCTAAGATTTTTTCATATTATTTGCCATTTGACCATATTTATATCTATGTGCCATCGACTACATATGTTCTCCCTCCAAATTCATGTATTGAAGCCTGAATCCCCAATGTGGTGGTATTTGAAGGTAAGGCCTTTAAGAGGCGGGGGCAACCTAAAAGTAGAGCCCTCATGTGTAAGAAAAGTGCCCTTATTATGATGGGGGAAATGCAGGGTAAGATAGGGAGGGAGGGAAATGGTAGGACCTGACATTACTGAGTGGGAAAAACACATATTTTGGACCGATGCTCGGAACCTCTGACCACAATGAACCCCCTCAGGTGTAAGGTCCCACTGAAGAATGTAACGGACCCTGGGGTGCCTGGAGGGCTCAGTCAGTTAAGCTTTTTACTTTGGCTCAGGTTATGATCTTGTGGTTTGTGAGTTTGAGTCTTGCATCCAGCTCTGTGCTGACAGCTTGGAACCTGAAGCCTGCTTCAGATTCTGTGTCTCCCTCTCTGCCCCTCCTCTTCGTGCACTCTGTCGCTGTCTCTGTCTCTCTCTCAACTAAATAAACATTAAAACATTAAGGAAAATGTAACAGACATCACCTACTCCTTCTCAGGTTTCCCTCAGGAATTTGACAATACACATACCTAACTAAAAAAAGTAAACCATAAAACTTGTTATGGGAGAGACGGTATGACCATGGTCTGACTCTTCACACAATGGAGTCCAACCAATCAGGAAAGGACAACCCAGCGTCTAGAGTTTTCAAGCAAGTATGGGTAGATCCTGAGCAGGAATGAGGAGGAAGGGACGAAAGCCAACCGGAATCTTATAGAATAAAGACCCTTGCTTACGGTCGCAGGTAAGCAACACCTTCGAATGCCCCCTCTCTGCAGAGAGAGCTTTCCTATTGGCCCTACTTTCTAGTCTTATACTCCAGTAAACTCATGCCTGCTGCTCATTTTGTGGCCAGCTCTTCAGTCTTCGAAGTGGAGCGACAATGAACCCTGGCTATTGAGGTAGAAAATCCTGCGATGTTACAAGAAGAGCCACGAGAGTGATGATCTGTCTCTGATGCCCTCTAGGTGATGGTTCACGGAGAAGACGGTTGTGCGCATGCCAGGGAGAGAGCCCTCACCAGACAGTGGATTGACCAGCAACTTGATCTTGGACCTCCAGCCTCCAAAATGTGAGAAACAAGTGTTTCTTGTTCAGACCACCTAGCCTGTGGTAATTTATTACAGAAGCCCCAAACTAAGACAATGTGGAAAAATATTCTATCATGTGTCCAATAATGATGGTAACAAAATAAACTCTAAGATCCAGAAGGTTCTTCCAAACTAGAGAGAGATAATAGATACTAAAGAAATAATGATTCTGCAAACACAATAATCTCGAAGTGGGAGTCGTTTTATGAAAATGATTACTGGCTGCCCTAGGAATGCGTGAATTGGTCAGGTGGGGGGATGGAGTGAACGGATGCGGCGTGTGAGACAGTCGGGGACGGGGAAGTGGAGAAGGAAAGAAAAGACACAGGTGAGGTTTGTCCGGGCTTCACAAAAGGAAAAGGAGTCACCTGTGACAGAGCTTGATGATTCTGCAGATAGAACAAATGGGAAAGAACAGTGCACTTTGGAGGAACTTAGAGAAAAAGGACCTACCTGTGAGCAGGTGGTCTGAGCTAAGGCCAGGCAAGGGTTAACAGGCAAGGCATGCTAAGCCATGCTAGATGGCTCTAGAATTTTATTAATGTTTATATATTTGAGAGAAAGAGGGGGAGAGAGAGAGAGAGAGAGAGAGAGAGAGAGAGAGAGAGAGAGAGAGAGAGAGAACAAGCAGGGGAGGGGCAGAGAGAGTTAGAGACAGAATCGGAAGCAGGCTCCAGACTCTGAGCTGTCAGCACAGAGCCCTACGCAGGGCTCGAACCCAGGAACTGTGAGATCATGACCTGAGATGAAGTTAGATGCTTAGCAAGCTGAACCACCCAGGTGCCCCTGCATGCAAGTTTAAAGGACGGAAGATATGTTTGGAGGACAGAATAGGATTCCTAGTGTACCTGCAACATAAACACAACATTTGGATCTTTAACAAGTGGAATTTTTTTAATAAAAAATTTTTTTTTTAAAGAGAGAGACAGAGTGTGAGTGGGGAGGGGCAGAAAGAGAGGAAGATACAGAATCTGAAGCAGGCTCTAGACTCTGAGCTGTCAGCACAGAGCCCAATGAGGGGCTCAAACTCACAAACTGTGAGATCATGACTAGAGCCGAAGTTGGATGCTTAACCCACTGAGCCACCCAGGCGCCCCAGACAAATGGAATTTTTTAAGAAGCCTGCCAAGTAGCTGCTTTAATAAATTGCTGATTGATGTATGTTTAGGTGGGCTGGGTCTGTGTGTAAATAAATAACCTTGTTACTTCATAGCTGCATGTTTATAAACGGCGTTGCCTTTGTCTGTGGTCTGGCTGCTAGATAATGAATGCCCAACCTTTGTATCTTGAGTCTCACTGCTACTTGAGTCCCACTGTGACTTGAGGGACACTCAGCTGCTCCCTCTCCCAAATGTCAGCACAGAAAAATGACAAGTTGGGGCGCCTGGAAGGCTCAGTCAGTTAAGCTTCCAACTTCGGCTCAGGTCATGATCTCATGGTTTGTGGGTTTGAGCCCCGCATCAGGCTCTGTGCTGACAGTTCAGAGTCTGGAGCCTGTCTTGGGATTCTGTGTCTCCCTCTCTCTATGACCCTCCCCTGCTCACACTCTCTATCTCTCTCTCAAAAAGAAATAAAAACATTAAAAAAATTTTTTAAAAAAAAGAACAATGACAAGTCTTCAGTGACCTCAGATTACCAACATTCTCGGCTACTTTGATTATTCCTCCTCAGCTAGTCCTGGAGCACATCACCCAGAACACAAAGTCCCTTCTCAGCGGAGCAAACTCCTTGGTTTCCCTGATAGCTATTCACTCTTGTTCTCCTTGGCAGAGAGCATTTGACCACTTACCCCTGTTTGTTAAGAAGGGGCCCAGGGCTCCTACGAAGTTAGTTGGCTCTCTGAGCTATTGTTTAGGTCACGTCCCTGACTTTTGAAAGTTCAAAAGGAGCAATACCCCCTGTTCCCCCTTTTGTTCCTGCCACATCCTCTCTCTCCTAAGTCGGGGGATTTCAAAGCCTAGGTGGAAAGGGAAAAGTGTGCAAATCAATGCAAAGCAAAGAAAAGCAAACAGACAGCAGAAACAACAGACTATCCATTAATTCTCCCCATTACCTCCATGCCACACTAGCAAGCAAGGAGCGGAAAGTGAAGTCACTTATGTCTAGACTGGCACAAGGGGAAAGCTAGCACCGCTTGTGGCCATCGCAAAGGTCACCGGAATTGCAAACTTGAAGAGGACGGGGCCGGGATTTACAATAACACAGGTTAAGCTGTTGTCAGGAATTTTTAAATTTTTTTTTCCTGAAGCACTATATTATCTTCTCATTGAAAAAAAGCCAGAATAAGTGTCTTGGTTACAAGGGTGAATGAATGCATCAGGTTTTTGGTGAACTTGGGATCTAAATTCTCAGGGTGCAGATGAATTAGTTTAACGTCTAATTTTAAGGCTTATTAATTTTGTTATATGTATTTAATTAACATATTATATAAATGGCATATTAACTTAGATATATAACATATGTCCACTCTTACATAAAATAATTTTATGCAAACTATTCATAGGCAGCTATAGCATCAGTATGAGTAATTGAGCGCATTTATTTCAAAGTACATTTTTTTCCATTCCGTCTAAGTTGCTTGATTTACGAAACTTTTTCCATTTGCATAGAATGTTGTCACTGGATATTTTGACGTCCAGACTCAACACCCATTGGGATGGTAAGAGTTTACACAAGGTTGCTACGTATTCTGTTTGTGAAATTAATCTTTAATATTTCACAACGGAAATGTCAGACCAGAAGAAAAACAAATAAATCTAGATTGCGGTTCTTTGTCCTGTTTTCACTCGTTCTGTCTGAGGTCCTCTGTGAGCATCTGAAACGCTTCTGGAGGCTGCAAGTACCACATCAAGGTGTAATCATAATTGGTTTCATCTTCTGTTTTAAAATTTTGTTTACTTATATAAAATACTTATATAAAATAATGTGTACTTATTTTGGGGATGGAGAGAGAGAGAGCACATGAACAAGGGAGAGGTGGAGAGATAGGGGGACAGAGGATTTGAAGCAGGCTCTGTGCTGTCAACACAGAACCTGATGCAGGGCTCGAACTCACAGACAAGACCATGACCCAAGACGAAGCTGGACACTCAACCGACTGAGCCACCGAGGCGCCCCAGAATTGCTTTCCTCTGGAGCTTCTCTCCAGATGCCAGATGACTCCTCTCTCCCTGTGTCTTTGCGTGCTCTTCCCTCAGTGTGTGTGTGTCCACTCTTCTAACAAGGACACCAGTCACAACTGAGCTGACCCGAATCACCTCACTTTCCTTATGACTTCTTTGGATACCCTACAAGTATAGTCACCCTTGGAAGTGCTCGGGGTAGGGGTGGAACTTCAACATGTGATTTTGGAAGGGGGGCAATAAAATAGTAATTACTATAAAGTTCTCAAACTCAAGAACATCTTAAGCATCTAGAAGAATATAAACTATTAGATAATATTAACATAGATACAGTGTCTGGGCGCTTGGGTGGCTCGGTCGATTAGGAGTCTGACTTCGGTTCAGATCATGAGCTGGTGGTTCATGAGTAGGAGCCCCGCGTTGAGCTCTGTGCTGACAGCTTGGAGCCTGGAGCGTGCTTCAGATTCTGTGTCCCTCTCTCTGCCCCTCCCCCACTTAATGCTCTCTCTCTCTCTAACAAATAAATAAATACTAAAAAATAAAATAGAAACAATTTTAAGGTTATATTGACAATCTTAATGTGTTGCTAAAAATACAACCAATCCTCTCATTACTTTAAAGTGGTCTCGATATATTTAAATTTAGAGAATTTGTAGTTTCAAATTCTAGAGCTTGTAATATGGAGAATTTCAGTGTCAAAAAGAGAAAAAAAATAGTCTACCCAAATTATAAGTAAATGATTGTGATTATTTTAAACAGTTATCAACCTCATTGCTAGAAATGTTGGCATCATTACTTTGATTTCTAAAGTTATGTAAATATTTTAGTAAGTCATATTTAGATAAATGTTTTTATTAAAGGCCATTATAGAATTTATTATATACTTCACAGGGAAAACATGAGAAAGCTGATTATAGTACAGCAACAAATTATGTTAGGGGTCAATATAGTAATGAAGTTGGTATATATGACTATAAGAAAATGCACGATGCATTTATTTATCTAGGAAAAATGCTTTAAAATACACATGAATTAACAGAATCTTGCTGGAATCTATGAATAATCCATGAATAAGAGATTGATAGTCAATGGAAAATAAGTTGTGGGCAAGTTTACTTTGAATATATTAATGAAAATTTAGCTAAATGTAAAAATTATAGCTTCATATCATTTTTCTATAAATTCACTGTTGATGCATTAATATTTCCTCAAAAATATAATTTAGGAAGCAGAAACAAAACCATGATGGCAAATATCATTTTCTTGAATAAGATGTTCATAATATCTATTTATTTTTCTTCTAATATTTTATTATGAACATTTTCAACACACATAAACATTAAAATAATTTTACAGTTAATGCCCATATACAAACCATCTAGATTTTATAACTACTATTTTTCTAAAATTTGCTTTATCATATATGTATCCAACTATACATTGCTGTATCCATTTATTGACTTACTGTATTTTCTGATGCATTTCAAGGTAAGTTGCACACATCAGCACACCCCCAAACACTTTAATAAGCATATATTCTGGGGCCCACTACATGCTTACACTGTTCTTCCTTTTGAGGGGAAAAACAATAAAAAGGACACGATTTAAATTTACATTTTGATGAGTTTTGGTATGTACATACCTGTGTAACTCAAAACCTCTGAGCATTTCTGTAGGGACATCTGTCTTGCTCAGTCGATGGAGCCTGTGGCTCTTGATCTCAGGGTTTTGAGTTCGGGCCCCATGTTGAGCATAGAGATTACTTAAAAATAAAATCTTGGGGACACCTGGGTGACTCAGTTGGTTAAGCAGCTGACTTCAGCTCAGGTCATGGTCTCACAGTTCGTCAAGCTCTCTGTTGTCAGCACAGACCTGCTTGGAATTTTCTCTACTTCTGTCTTTGCCCATACTCCACTCTTCCTTTCCCTCAAAAATAAATAAACATAAAAATAAAATAAATCTTTAAGAAAGAATAAAAATCAGAAGGTGTTGTTAAATAAGAGCATCTCTATCACCCCAGAAAGCTATTTTTGATCAGTTTCCACACTCCCCTGTTCTTTTAAACTCTTCCCACACTCACCTGTTCCAAACTCACCTGCCCCCAGATATAGCCGCTACTGCCATCTTTTTCTACCATAAATTAGCGATGCTTGTTCCATAACTTCACATAGACCAAAGTATGCAGTATTCTATTACCTACCCAAATGTTCCTGACAGCTATTCATGTTGCGATTTATTTCTTTTTACTGTTTAGAGCAACTCCACACTATGGACATATCGCATTGTTTCCTCATCCTGCCATTGATGTACTCTTGACTATTGCTACGCTGGGGATATTATGAATAAATATGCTGTACATTTTCTCTTCCAAGGTTTGTGTGAATATATGTTATTATTTTTAAATACTTATGAGTGAGTTTACTGGGTGTTTTTCTGCATTTAAAAATGTTTGACTATATTAAATGGCTGGGGTTTTGCATTTTTCAACTGTAAATAAATGGTAACATGTTGCAAGTATCATTTTGAGAATTGATTTGCTTACTTAATGGCATGACCTGAAGGCCAAGTTTTCCTCTGTCTTGATTTGTTGGACAGGGTCACTGTCATTCACTCCCTTCCTGTCTACGGTTACTTGAGCGCCACTGCACCAAGGCAGAGTTCAGTAGTTGTGACAGAGTCTTCAATGCTTACAGAGTCTAAAATATTTACTATTTTCCCTTTCCAGAAAAAGTTGTTGTTAGCATTATATTCTTATTTTTTATTTTTTTAAATGTTTATTTATTTTTGAGAGAAAGAAAAGAGGGAGTGAGAGAGAGAGAGAATGGGGGAGGGGCAGAGAGAGAGGGAGGGACAAGATCTGAAGCAGGCTCCAGGCTCTGAGCTGTCAGCTTAGAGCCTGACACATGGCTCAAACCCAGAAACTATTGCCAGAGTCCAGCTTCAGCAGGTCCATGGCTCCCTGAAGGATGGACGGTGTCAGCGAAAGGGAGGGAGAGAACCTGGGCTTCTTTCTGATCACCAGGCAGGCATCTCTGCTCTCACCAGAGTCAGGTTTATTGATTGAAAAACGTAGGGGGTACAAAACACAAATAGCAATTGCCTTAGACAATGATTTTTGGTAACAAATTCTTTGGTATGTAAAAATTTCCCAGAATATAGATTGGTGGAAGACTCATGCATAATCTTTATCAATAGTGATTGAAGTAGGTGACTAAATGCTTATCACATGGGGAAGGAAGGTATCCTCAGCATTCAAATATAAGGCAATGTCTGTAGCATAACAAAGGCAAGAGTTAGGCCTTTGTGAGCAGGAGTCAATAACCTGTTTTCTAGGGGAAGAAAAACGTGTTTCTTCGGAAATATAATATTTGCTTCTATAATCACAAAAGCAAAAACTCCTATAATAAGTTTTTTCATAAGGTACAATTCACATATTTTTAGCATAAGAAGGCAAGTCACTCCTGATATCAGTCAGTCAGGCACCTTGGGCGTCAGTGCTCAGGCAGAAGTTGAGTGGGGGTTGAATGGGTATAGATGTCAATTGCCATCTGATGGTTGTAGGCCCCCATCTTGCAAACCCACCTTACTTCAGAGATGGCCCCCAGCAAAGCATGAGATCATGACCTGGGCTGAAGTCAGACGCCTAACTGATTGAGCCACGCAGTGCCCCTGTTGGCATTGTATACCGTTGTAGGATAAGAACAAATAATACTTCTGTGTATATCTCTATTAACATACCTCCTTATACTATCTGCATATTTTTTATCTACTTGTATAATGTTTCAAATATTTTCTCCCTTCTCAAAACTGGCTGTTAATTTCATTTGTGGTGGCTGGTCAGAGTCCTGGGAAAATAAGCCTGGAGGAAGGACATGTCGGTGGACACGTGGGCCTCAGCACCAGAGTGAAGACTTCCTATCACAAGCCCTATCTGATGCCGTCTAGAGACATCCCCCTTGGGAGAGTCACTCAGCAGCTAAGCAGACCCCATGATTCAGTCACGTGACATCATGCAGCCTTCCCATCACTCCTCCAGTGCTGCTGGCTGGAATGGACTGGCCACGGGGGTAGAGATGGAGGTCTGGAACTGGCAAGCTCACTCCTGCAGCCTCTGAAACATTCGCTGTCAACAACAGGTGGTATTCCTCATGGATACCAACCAGCTTCTCAAAAGAAAGTTGATTACTTGGATCCCTTCCATCCTGGAAAAACTAATGGTTCATCATCAGAGGAATAAACATCATCCTGGGTAGAGTTTTTCCTTTCCTGCCCACAGGGCCTCTGTGAGTCTAGTTAGCCAGGACCACTAACTGAAGGCTGACCATGTCTGACCTGCAGACATGAACCCCACCCTACACCAGGTGCATCTACTCAAGGGACACTTCAGAGGGAAGGTTGTGAGGAAGTGGGCTCATGATCTTGGGATCCACTGATCACATCCCAGGCTGCACCCTCTGGATGCAGCTCACTGGTAAAGCATTAAAATGGTGGTGGGAAGCACATCTAACATGCCAGCTTGGATGAGGCACCATCATCCAGGCGCAGCATAGACACGAAACCCAGGATCCCTGTCTGGGACGGTATGGGAAGAAATTCTAGTCTAGGATCTCAGTGTCACGCAGAGTGCATTGACCTATGTGTTTTCGCTGAGTCGTGTTGTCACCATCCAGCAACTGAGGACAAGGACGGGTCCAGAGTTGGGCCAGTCTCCTCCAGTGGGTAACTTTGAATGGGCAATCTGTGCTCCAAGGTTCCCGTCAAATAGTGTTTCCGAGCCGTCCTGCCATCTCAAGTTCTTCCCAATTTTCCTTTCTTCCTTCTTGTTTTCCCTTCATAGGTGTCTGATCTGCCTTCAACCCTGAGTCTCTCTGTACCTAGACGTGCGAGCTTTCTCACTGACTGGTATTTACCAGGGCCAACCCAGCTCCCTTTGGGTTGGTGTTTTCCTGAGTCTCTATGTCTTCAAATTTCAGACGTCTTTTAAAGAGCATATAATTTAATTTTTTAAAAACAAAACTTCCCAATATGAAAAGTTTTTATTTTTCTAAGTTCAGTAGAAGTTTAATCAGTTTATATTCATGGTTTCCCAATGTACTTTTCATATATAGAAGCTTTTCTCTTTTCATCTTAGTCCCAGTTCCTGTTTTTTACTTGATTAATCCGATTTTTGTATTTACTTTGCCTTCTATTAATATGAAAGCTTTACTTGTACTATATATTATATAACCTTTTTATTTATTTTTTCTTATCTTTTGATGCATATTTTGTTTCAGACTCCATTTTTTAATTCATAGTTATTATGCTGATTCTATTTCTTTGGGTCTTATAAATTTCTTACATATATAAGATTTTAAGGAACTTAACTTAAGTGCTTGATTTATTTTTGTTTTAGTCACTGAGATGATACTTTATGAATATTGTCCCATAAAAGTTTCTGTCATCTGAAGTATGCGGGTTCGATTCATCTTTTAACATGCTTGCTGCTTGGAGTTCCTGGGGCCCTGCCGCTTTGTGTGAACTGGCTTCCTCTTCAGCATGGTTTATCCACCAAACCCTCAGCCCCCTACCTGGAAAGCTTATGCCACCAGGTTGGTTTCATCAGGTTACTGTGAAATATTATCAGTATGAGTTTGATTTTTGTGTTCATTTTTCAGCTTAAAGTTTCCCTCATCACACTGGTAATGAATTTTAAAAATAGAAAATTAAAAGAAATTCAGATTTAATGGACTCGAAATTGTGTTCTATTTAATAGTTAAATAGTCCAAATCTCAAATACACATGCACTTCATGTCTGTGGCCAAGCAATAAAAAAAATGTTGTTTCCTTGTCCAACTCCAGTGTCTACTCATAGGCTTTCTTAGCACACGTGTTACACATCACAGCATTGGTTTTTTGATACCTCACTCAAAACAAACATTCTTGAGTGTTTTGTTTCAACTCCTAACCCAAGATGTCTTCTCATGTCATAGTGGATGTGAACAATCAACATTCTAGATAACTAAGAACGAACCCAAAGTGCGGACACACATGCATGCGCACACACACACACACACACGCACACACACACACATGGACTCACGTGCACACATGCACGCCCATCCACATGCCCGTGCACACGTGCATACCTGAGCTCCACAGCCCGACATGTCCATTTCATCAGGTTTCCTCTTCCTCCATCAGTTTTCCCTTTAGTCTGATTCCAAGAAATGCTTTATTCCCCTTCGTTTTGAGCCTGCGTATACAATGCAAAGCATGCTTGCTATGTGTTGTAGGGCAAGTCTATATTTTTAACACAGGAAGATTTTTGCTATTTCTTTTGTTTTGTACCTGTTATTGTTGGGTGGCACTATGAGAAACAAAACTGTATAGTTTTTATTTTCTTTGGTGCTTATATCATTCCACTTTCCACATGACCAAATGACTTGAGGTAATTTAGAGCAAAGCTCACGTGCAAGAATGTTAACTTATTAAAATTAAATGAAAATAGAAATTTCAATCTAAATATGCCTCAAGGAAAGGTTAATTTAGTAGCCCTGGTAAACGTGAAATGTGACTCTAAGAGCCTCTGTGGCTAGATGAGAATGAAAGGCTACGTAAGATGCCCAAAGCTCATCAGCACGGAAACAACACCCTTGTTTCCTCAGACACGGAGCCCTTCTTCTGGCTGCACTTGGTCACACCGATGTCATTAGGTGATGCAATGGGCAGTGTGCAAGGTGATCGTTTACAGATAATGAATTAGCAGAGTAATCCAGCAACAGAGACTGTAGAAAATTTTTTTTTTTGAGAGACAGATCATAGCAAAGGAGGAGGAGAGAGAGGGAGACACAGAATCTGAAGACAGGATCCCGGCTCTGAGCTGTCTGCACAGAGCCCGACACAGGGCTCGAACCCATGAGCCATGAGATCATGACCTGAGCCAAAGTGAGACGCTTAAGGAACTGAGCCACCGAGGCGCCCTGAGACTGTAGAATTTTGACCCAGACAGATATGGCTCCAAATCCAGACAATGATCCTTAGTTAGTTTTAAAACCTAGGCAAGTTTCTTGAACATTCAGACTCCCAGTTTCTTCATCAGTAAACTGGACATTACTACCTCCATTTAGTAAATACGTGATGATTAGAGTTAAAGTCGAAAATGGATGGTGTTGCAGGTTCTTTAAAATTCTCCATTACCTCGGAACAGAGCCCGTCGGCGAGCTGTGGACACAGAAGCCTCCTGACCATTAGAGTCACAATGACGCAGACAGGGGACATGGAAGTGAAACTCAGAACAGTCCCTGATTTTCCTTGAAGCCCCATAGCACTCTTAAGTCTGAAGCTAGGCCCAAGCTTGGAGTTAATTTTTAAAAATATTCATTTATTTACTTTGAGAGAGAGAGAGCACACAGGGGAGAGATAGAGAGAGGATCCCAAGCAGGCTCATGAGCCCAGTGGGGGGCTTGAACCCACAGTCTATGAGATCATGACCTGAGCCAAAATCAAGAGTCTGATGCTTAACCTAAACTTGGAGTTTAGAATGCACAGATCTATGGGAAGAACCTGATACAAAAGTCCCATCTCAAGTAGACATACACATTTGGTAAAATTATTCTGAATCCTTCAAGAGTAAAGAAGACATTGATTTCCATGCAACTATGAGAGTGGTAACAGCAAAGGTTATGTAACTTCTCAGAAATGGTGAAAATAGGGGCGCCTTGGTGGCAGAGTCGGTTGGGGATCTGACTCTTGATTTCAGCTCAGGTCATGACCCCAGGGTCAGAGAATCAAGATCTGTGTCAAGCTCCGTGCTGAACATGGAGCCTGCTTAAGATTCGCTCTCTCTCCTTCTGCCCTTCTCTACCACTTGCACTGTCTCTTTCTCTCACTCAAATAATAATAAAAAAGATACTTCTTTTAAAAAAAAGAAATGAAAAATATTAAAATGAGATACAGAAATCTGATTTATAGCTGCTCTCTCTCAATGGAATTACATTTGTATTCACTGGCATAACTTTATGTGCTCTAAAATTTTATTGATATAGTCATACTACTCAGAGGAAGTCATATAAAAATTATATCATTGGTAATTCTTACATCCATACAAGGAGTAAGGAAATGGATTGCTCATTAGTATGTGATTAAGAAACATGAAACTCAAATATTTAAAAACTGCATTATGTTTAAGATATACCATCTTAGTTGAAGCCCTATACTTCAGATTCCCTTGTTTTACTAGTTCTGATATTATGAGTAAGAAAACTCCTACAAAACTTTACTAACAATTGGATGTCTTGGAATGTAAAGAAATCTAAGTTGCAAAGATACATGCCTACGGACACAAGTTATTTATAATATAAAGTAACTTCAAACAATCAAATGCCCAATACTGAAGGCTGGTTTGGAAACATTCTTTCCTAAATTAATATATTAAAAAATTCAGCTGTCATTTAAATCCTAACGATTAACACTTTCTATCATTGTGATTATTGTTTTTGTTATTGTTTTTCTACAAGAAACACAAATTATAAAGTTCACCTGGAAAAAAATACACAAGACGAATCAATAAATCTTGAAAAAGAGAAGAATAATGCTGGAAGGCTTGCATGTCACCAAAGATATTATAATATTCTTCTAATTAAACAAGAAAATCTTCCTATGGAGGGAACAAGATGTGTTCAGTAGACAATCCAGGAATAATAGCAACACCAAGTAATCTTATAACCCACCGTGCCAGACAATGTGTTAGTTTCTGGGATTCAAGAGGAGTAAAATCAGACACCGCTGTTACATCCATAGGGTTTTGAATCTGGCTGGAGAGAAGGACATCCAATATTAGTCAGACAATCTTCACAGCAAATATAAATTTGTAATTTTGCCAGGTATCATGCAGGAGATGGATGCAGTCATAAAATGAAAGACAAGTATGAGAGACTTGATGTAATAAGTGGTGCATTTTGCAGGACAGCAAAAAAGAACAAAGGAGAGCTAGAGGTTTCTAGGGGGAGGAGACAGCATGCAGACCAGGTCCTGGTGTGGAGAGGAACAGGCAGCATGAAGATGCAGAGACAGAAGATGGAAGGTGAGCTCAGCTTTGTTTGGACCCTGAGGATAAGCACGGTTCAATGTGAGCCAGGAAGTAGCATATAAAACCCAGTTTCCAAGGATCCTATAGATAAAGACTTTGTCTTATTGGAAAAGAAACTGTTACTCACAGAAAGCTCTCAGCAAAGCTGGGAATGACAATGTGACATTTGTATCTGGGAAAGAAAGATGCCTTTTGTTGCAGAAGGGCCAAGTAGAGGTTTGGGATGGAGGCTGTGTTACAGCAGGACACTAAAAGGACCATAGTTTTGTGGAGGGCTGTAAGGGAGAGAGGAAGTGACTTAGTAAGGGTGACTTAGTACCAGGGAAAAATGGCAGCTTGGGAAATAATTGGTGGAACGCATTAATGTCCCAGCAAGAACACAGAAGCCACTTCGGATATTTGAAGTATATAATTAATATAAATAACAGATTAAAAACTATTAACAGTGCTGATAGAGGAGTTTAGAGAGGGTCTTGCATGAGCAAAATGGGTCAGGAAGGCATTGCACTCCCAAGGTGGAGCCGTGTGGCCCCACAGACACTGCCTAGTCACTGCCACCAGCTGCAGCGGCTGCTCTGGGGGGCAGACACGAGAATCCGTGGCTGTTTCTGTCCTCCCAAGTGCCGGACTCTGCAGAGTCTCTGAGGAAGCCGGGTGACAAAGGGCCTGGGGAGCCGGGTGTACAGGCTTCCCCACCTTGGAGAGGGACGCTAACGAGTGGGGGTTAGGGGTCTAGGGTCCCCCAGAAACACCACTACCCCCAGAAACCGTGTGTTTGAAGGTGTTAATTAAGAAAAGCCAAATTCTAACATTATGCCATATGACAAAAGACTTCCAAGTGGTTCAAGACCTAAATGCAAAAGTTAACTTGAGATAAGTATTTTAAAATATGAAAGAATCCAGGGGTGCCTGGTGGCTCAGTCAGTTAAGCATCCAATTTCAGCTCACGTCATGATCTCATGGTTCATGAGTTCAAGCTTCGTGTAGGGCTCTGTGCTGTCAATGTGGAGCCTGGAGCGTGTTTCAGATTCTGTGTCTCCCTTGGGGTGCCTGGGTGGCTCAGCTTAGAGCCTGGATCCTGCTTCAGATTCTGTGTCTCCCTCTTTCTCTGTCCCTCTCCCATTCATGTTCTGTCTCTCTGTCTCTCAAATATAAATAAATGTTAAAAAAAATTTTTTAAAGGATTCTGTGTCTCCTCTCTCTGTTCCTGCCCTGTTCGCACTCTGTCTCTCTCTCAAAAATAGAAGATTAAAACAATTTAAATATGAAAGAGTACATATTTGTATAATCCTGAGAAGGAGGATAAGTTTTCTGAGCACAAGTCAACACTGAGGCCACAAATATATAGAATACTATCTGCAATAACCAAATGGTTTCTGAGATGTCCAAAGGAAATAAGTAGCCAACATGGTTTAATTGTCCACAGAGAAGACCAGGCCCTTCGGAAGTGAACACATACAGGGTCTGGAGGCATGCTGACTTAGCTAAAACTCAAACATAAAGGTAAATAAATAATTTAAAACGTAATATGTTTCTCATTGATGCATAATGATAAAAAGTATTTACATAGAAGGAGTAGGAAATTAAGTAGGAGGGAAACTCATCCAGTTGGCGGTGTTTATCACAATGATAAGTATATACTTCCGTGAGCCACAAGCTACGCTTGGATAGTTAGCAAAACTACATGCATACGAAACAAATAAATACTAATCTAATGGTACATAAGAATAATAACAGGATAATGAAGAGAGGGGAGACCACAGATGGTCCTCTTTGTCCTAAAGGATGACATTTGGACGTAAGTCTAGGTCGAGCATCTGTGTGAGGAGCTCTGGGTCATAACACCTTGGTGCTCTTCCTCCCCTGACTTCACCAGGTCAACAAAATCATGCTTATAGAGCCTCAGTGCCTTTCCTGTCACTCAAATTGCCACAACTTCATGAAAAGATGTCCTGCGGTGAACATCACAGGCTAATTGATTTCTCTAGGTATTGGGTTCCACATGCTCAGGAAACTTCTACCTTCTGCCTCGTCCCAGCATAAGGTTGAAGAGCGTCCCTTTCCTCTCGATTGCTTCGGTTTCAATGACTAACTACATGCATGCTTATGTCTACCCGTGGAGTATACAGTAAGTTACAAGGTAGCCTGTTGAGACATACAGGATATTATTTTTAACTATTTATAAATATGTTTATTCATCTACTCTAAACCCACCAATGCTATCTCTTCTGTTTAAATAAAATTCCATGTCGGCTACAATCCATACAGGATCTGCTAACTGACTCTTCCAAAGTGCACCTCTCCTTCCCTCCCCTCTTACAGAATTTCAGGCACATCAACTGTCCTGCATGGAAAATACAAGAAGCGTGCAAACACACTTTCCGCCTCGAGTTTCCTCTGTCTAGAGAATTCCTTCCTTAAATTGTCCACATGATATTCCTTCTCACTCCATTCTGGTCACTATTCGAATATCACCACAGATAACATTTCCCTGACCACCCTACTGAAAATAGCACTATTCGTCATTCACTCTTCACCTACCAGGCATTTTTCTCCATGATGCTCTTCCCTAACTTAATATTTCATGTATGCATGTATGTGTGTAGATATCTGTTTGTTTTCACGTATGTACACATCATATGCATTAAGCAGTTTTTCTAAGCCCCTAAAATTTAGAGGTTTGGAAGGCAGGATGTTTGTTTTACTTACGTAGAACATCATATAGAATAATGCATGTATAAGCCCCTCCCTCCCAAATAGATATCAAATCAATGAAAGTATTCAGTGGTAATGAAAAAGAATACAGTGACAGGAATATTCCACAACAATGTATACTTTGGATGGTGGGATTTGGGATAATTTTATTTTCTTTTTACTCGCTTGCATTTAAAAAAAAATTGAGATTGTTGTTACTTATATAACAAAAAGTAAAGAAGAGGGCACAAAAAAGTGTCTTGTAGACCCAAGCTAGTAGAAAAATACCTGCACTCTATGGGGTGCTAAAATGTTTCCGGAGTCTTTCTATGAGCTACACATTTAGTAACTCCTTTTATCTCGGCAATCCTGCCGGATGCAAACTGTTACTACGCCCTGTGTCTAGACAGGGAAACTGACTCACGGAAAGGTTAAGGAAGTTGTTAGTTCAGTTAATAAGGGAGGAGGGGGGACGAGGCTTTGATCTTGGGCCTGCTGCATTTCAGAGTCCGTATTACTACCCCCACGCAGAACCTACAATCTAGCAGAATTTGAAAGACAAATCCCCGCCCTATCTGTGTCCACATTCACAGAGACCATTAAAAACAAACCAGATTTTAGTTGGGTTTTTTCTCTCTTTATGCATGGACCCTGTGCCTGGTACTCTCCGGGTTTGATAGGGGAGCTTCAGGTGATTGCTGCCAGCAGCCTGTGAATACTTTGCAGTCTTTTTATGGGTTTAGAACCTTTCCCAGGTGGCGTTTTCAGTAGTCGATGGTAATTACATGAAATATGTTATCTTTGGCTGCTTTTGTATTCACAGACAGGGATTGTAGTTCTAGGCATCAGGGAAAAGGCCAAGGGGACTGGTTTACCTGGGTGAAAATGAGTGGGATTATCCACCCGCCGGTGAGTCTGAAAACGGCATTGTTAATTTATTAAGACACTGTCTGATTGTTGGAACTGAAAAAGAGCGGTATTACTTTGTTCTGAGCAATAAGTTGGGCCTGACCCTCCCATCACCTGACACCTTGTTCTCATCACAGCCAGGCAAGATTAGAATATGTTTAGTTCCCACACCTCTTTTTAATTCTCTTTTTACAGCTCTCATAATTTGTGTTCCCGAGCCCAGATGACCTAGTCTGGCATTTTGGATTTTTTTTTGTAATGGATTTGCTTCTTTTAGAAGTGAAAAGAAATAAACTCAGCACACACTTCCAGACTGCCAGTGCTCTGACTGGTTAATATTCATCGGGCGCGGTAGAAAGTCCATCTTCATTTGTAGTGCAGGGAATTGAATATGTTCCCTTTGGAGATCTGTGCATGGCCAGAGGACGAGGTTAAAGAAACGAGGTAGCACTGGGAACAAAGAGGGCTCTAATAATTTTTTTAAAGACGTGTCTAGTGTTGGTTTTGAATAAAGATGTGAGACCTCTCTGTTCAGCCCTTTTAATGAACAGCATGGGGCTTTAGATAGTCTCAGGAGAAAGACTCCTTTTTTTCCATTATAAAGAACTACTTCAGTAGCATGTTTCATAATGAGATGCAAAAGGCCTTTTACAGTCTCTTTTATTACATTTCCCAAATGAAAGTGGCAACGAGCTCTATTACCCCTACTGCTTCCCATTAAAAAGGAAACAATTGTCTGACCATATCATAAATAAATTTAGGGAAGTCCTATGTGCTGTTCGAAGTTGGCCTCAGAATCACATACACTCACACACAGCTTGAGAGAACTCGCTTGTCTAAATATATAGAGTAGTTGTGCGATGACGTAGCTATTCTGAGAAAGTTCTGGAAAGTAAGGAAGAAAAGGAGAGAGAAATGGATCACTTACTGCTTTACCTAGCACCTATCTTTCAAATGGAGTTTGCATTATTTTTTACATTTAAGTAGCAATTGCAATATGCCTCTTTTTTTAAGTTTATTTTATTTATTTATTTTGAGAGAGAGGAAGAGAGAGAGCACATGCACATGAGCCAGGTAGGCACAGAGAGAGATGGAGAGAATCCTAAGTAGGCTCCATGCTGTCAGCACAGAGCCCAACGGAAAGCTTGAACTCCAAACCACGAGATCATGAGCTGAACTGAAATCAAGAGTCAGATGCTTAGCCAATGGAGCCACCCAGACGGCCTGCAGCATACTTCCTTCTAAACGGTAAGGTGGTTATTTCTGTCAAGATGGGCTTGGAAAGCTAATTTAAATAAAACTGTCTGTTGTGTGTGATGCAGTGATTGGTATTCATAAGAGATTTCCAAAAGTCAGGTGGAAACTCTGTAAGCACACTCTTCACTTTATTTCAGAGCGTGTGAGTATGTCTTTTGTATTATTGATATTGTTGGCTGATCCTGTTAATGCATTAAAAATAGGAGACATACATGAAAGAGATTGCTTAGGTGTGAGCACAACAGTTTAGAGAACTGATCACTTTATATCCTGACCCAGAGTTCAACTCAGTATCATTAAGATATTTTATTTTCAAAAACATGAAGTTGTGGCCCATCTAGTGTAGTGTGTAGTTATTTTGGAACCTGATTCAGGATGACATTGGACATGGACTTAAGAGTCTGGGAGAATTAAAAGACTTTGGTGTGGTCATTATCCAAGAGAAATACAACCTGCCGAATTCAAGGAAAACTTTTATCTTCTGAAAATGACCTTATGAATTACAAATTCATGAATGCAAAATCATTCCTTTTGGGCCAGGCAGAGATAAAAGTCCTCCATGCTATGCTTTTTAGACCTGTGAAGGATCTTTTTTGTGAAAGGAAAATTGTTCTGGACAAGTTAAACAGGCAAGGAACACTTTATTCAAGACTATTGCAACGAGGGAGAGAGACCGAAATCCACTCCCCTGAAGGAGAAGGTGGGGGTGGGTGACGTGCATGGTGGACAGGTGAGCCAGCTAGTGGCCGGCTCTGCTAGTCGGCGCTGACCACTGTGAGGCTCCTGCCCAGACACAGAGACTGGGATAAGGGGGCTGCCTGTTTAGATGATTACATTTCAAAGGGCTTGTTCCCAGGTGCTTGAGCGTGACATTCCTGGCTTGTAAAGCTGGTGGAGGCTGGGAGACATAGGTCTCAAGGAGGAAAGAACTTACAATTGCAAGTTTTCCAAAGGAAATGCTCTAAGGAAAGGGAAGTTGGTGCTGGAGATAGGAAGAACACCGGGCAAGATGTACTCAGGCCAAGGGGCTGCTATGGCCCTGTTAGTGACCTTGTTCGTGCAGGGCCACTTGCTCAGATGCTAAGATTCTGAGTTGTGTGTTAGACGAAATATGTGAAGGCTCTGAGACCTGTGGTCGTCAAACAACAAATCTTGGCATTAACATATATATATATGCATAAACACGTGTTTATTATATATGCATAAACACGTATATATATGCATAAACGCATATATATTGATAAGCACGGGAGTTTTGACCTGCTCTGTTTCCGACCTGGGCCGGTTCACCCCTCCTTAGGCAACCTGGTGGTCCCCCGCTCCCGGGAGGTCACCATATTGATGCCGAGCTTAGTGCGGACACCCGATCGGCATAGCGCACTACAGCCCAGAACTCCTGGGCTCAAGCGATCCTCCTGCCTCAGCCTCCCGAGTAGCTGGGACTACAGGCGCGCGCCACCGCGCCCGGCAACACATATATATTAACATCTATGTATACATATATTTTTCCACTGTCTTCTTATTTATTCAAAATAGAAAATCAACAACATAGTGGGGGAAAAAAGCTGATGGCATCTTCAATAAACTAGGAGATAAGTGCTCCCAAAGCCCCAAAATGTGAATGAGGGATATTTTTGCCTTTCACAGAATGTTATCGAGTTGGAATCATATGGGAGGTAGCCTTTTCAGATGGGCTTCATGTCATAATAAGATGCATTTAAAGTTCCTCTGTGTTTTGTCATGGCTTACTAGCTCATTTCCTTTTTGTGCTAAAAGTATCCCATTATCCCATTGTCTAGATGGACCACAGCCTATCTATCCATTCACCTCCTGAAACACATCTTGGTGGTTTTTAGGTTTTCTCAATTATGAATAAAGCTACTATGAGCATCAGTATGAAGGTGTCTGTGTGGACACAAGTTTTCAGTTCATCTGAGTAAATACCAAGGAGCACAATTGCAAGGTTGCATGATTGGAATACATTTAGTTTTATAAGAAACGGTCAAACTGCCTTCCAAGGTGGCTGTACAACGTTGCATCCCCAACAACAATAAATGAGAATTCTTTTGGCTCCTCATTCTGGCCAGCACTTGCTGTGGTCAGTATTCCAGACTTTGGTCATTCGAATGAAGGAATGCAGTGGTATTTTGCTGTTTTAATTTGGAGTTCCATAGTGACGTATGATGTTGAGTATTTGTTCATCTACTTCCTCCCCATCTGTCATCTTTGATGAGGTGACTACTCAGGCCCTTTGTTTATTTTTTTAATCAAGTTGTTTGTTTCTTATTGTTTAGTTTGAAGGGTTCATTGTATGTTTTGGATGACAGACTTTTTTCAGGTGTGTCTTTGGCATATTTTTTCTCCATTGATGGCTTGTTTTCTTGTTCTCTTGATGTTGTTTATCACAGAAGTTTTAGTTTCATGAAGTGCCACTTCTTTCTTTCACGAATCTTGCCTTTATTCTTGTATCCAAAATCTCAGCCACCATACCAAGGTCATCTAGGTTTTTCTCCTGTCTTATCCTCTAAACGTTTTATAGTTTTGAGTGTTACATTTGGGTCTGTGACCCATTTGAGTTCATCTTTGTGACAGCTACAAGGTCTGTGCTTACACTGATGGATGGATGGATTGATGGATGGATTGACTGATCAATTGCATCCAGTTGTCCCAACACTGTTTGTTGACAGCACTATCTTCGCTCCATTGTGTTGCCTTTGTCCCTTTGCCAAAGACCAGTTGACCCGGATTGTTGAAATCTATTTCTGGGTGCTGAGCTATTTCCTATCCTCTCACTGTGCAAAGATGCACAATGAATTGGGAGAACTGTCCCCTCACTGGCACCGTATCTGCTCAAGCAGCCCTTCATCTCTCTTCACCAAAGCCATCCAGGGCCCTTCCTGGTGCCTAAACTAACTACTGTGTACATCTCTTTGTTATTTCATTCTCCATTCACACACTCAGTACTCCTTCTTTATGGTGAATGCTTCTTTCATTTTATGAGATGAGTTTACAGATTGTGCTAACTTCTTTTTCTTTTAGACATTTTAATGCCATCAATACACAATATCTTTCACAACAGGCTTACAGGATGAATATAAGGGGATTTTTGACCCAAAGCTTAAGTCTTAGGAATTTCCAAGCCATTTACCCAAACCAGAGACCTCATAAACTTTTACTGAGTTTTGAGAAGTTTGCATAACATAAATATCTCAATATAGAGTTGGTATAGACTGAATTCTGTCTTCCTAAAATTCATGTTTGGACTCCAGATCCCAATGGCATGGTATTTAGTGTTGGGCTTTATGGAGGTAATTAACATTAAATGAGATCATGGGTTCCTCATCCAATAGATTTGATATCTTTATAAGAAGAGACACCACTCTCTCTCCACATGAGAACAGAGGAGAAATACCTGTGTGAACACAGGGAAAGGTGGCCATATGCAAGCCAGGAAAAGAGCCCTCATCAAAAACAGAACATGTTGGCATCTTGACCTTACGGCCTTACAGCCTTCAGAAATGTGGAAAAAGAATCCATTGTTAAAGTCACCCAGTCTGTGATACATGGCTATGACAGCCCAAGCTAATCTGAAAGCCAGCGAATACTCTTATATTATGAAAAGGGAAAAGAGAATATTCTTTCTTACCTCACAGTATTGTCAGTATTGTAAAAGCAAGTATGTCGATCACACAGGGAAAATGGTAAATCAGATAAACAAATTGATAATGATAAGATCAAAACAAGTCTGACCTGAGACTCTAAAAGACCAATGTATTATTTTCATGTTCAGCTATCTGATCAAAAGTTAGTTAAAAAGTAAAGACCATTAATAGTCTTTCTAAAATCATAAGCAAAGCTGTAGCAATGTGCATGAGGAATGTGTCTCCCTCTGAAGTGTTCAGCTCACAATTAAATTTAGAAAAAATTAATTACCTTGTTTTTGGTTGTGTTTCGCAAATGTCAAGTGTCTGTTGCCATCTGATTCCCACATGGCATATTCACTCTGCCCTCAGGCAACGACACCTGCTTCATGTCACCTCTGCTGTATGGTTGTGGTCGGGGGCTCTGCTGTGGTTTAGCACACTGAATTGGGCAACCGTATAATAACCTGCTTAGTTTCTTTCTCCTGGGTGCATTGCTTTTACTGCCAAGGTGACTCCTCTCATTTAGTTCAGACCATATCATCCTCTGACCTGGGGTCTTTCTTTGGGTTAGATAAAGAACTTAGAACACTTCACTGATCAGTTAAGAATCTATAGCTTTGTTGATGATTTTAGTCTGATTCTTGGGCTTAGTTTCTGGATTCTTTCTTTTGTATCCTTTGGGTCAAATAATCTATTGTGAGCAGAAACGATGAGTCATGTCATTGTAAAATACACGAGCTGGAAGGAACCTTACAATATAAAAGAGAGTCTGTGGCACCTTACACATGAGGTGAGGAAGCTACAAGTGGGAGTGAAGACACATCCCATGTCTAGTCCAAATTCCCGCGTGTACACGGCCATGGACATCTTCCTCCACGTCTGTCTGTCTGTCTGTTCTTCATATCTGCAGGTGTGATGTTCTGACAGGGGCTTCCAGACACCCGCCTAAGAGTTGATTTGGGGTAATCACCAGGTACTTACCAGTCTGAGTCCAAAAGACAAAAATCAGAACGAAAGAATCCAATTTTCACAAAGTATATTTATACAATTTGCAAGATCACCCTGCATTCCATGATTTTTGCTAATTTTGAAGTAAACTATTATTTCCTGTGTGCTTTGCTGTGAGAGGAGGTTGGAGAGTGGTTTTAAACTATCTCTGGGAAAATTCAAAATAAAATGAATTTTTGTGATGATATCCAATATTTGTCTATACTTCATTGGACATCAGTCCAAACATTCAGGATTCACTGCCCTGAACAGTGGATTCATTTTTTTTCTTTTTTAAAATTAAAATATTTTGTTTTAGAGAAAGGAGGCCATAGAGAGGGAGAGAGAAAATCTGAAGTAGGCTGGATGCTCAGCAAGGCGCCCAACACAAGGCTCAGTCTCACAACCCTGGGATCATGACCTGAACCAAAATCAAGAGTTGGACTCTCATCCCACTGAGCCACCCAGACACCTCTACACACCATCAGTTCATATAGGTATGTTCTTATTTTCTCAGAGTGGTCTTTATGAGCCTTCCTGTGTCTTAAATACATTCTTCTTCTCCCAGACCCCTTCCCCAAGTAATTCCAACGTGTCCTTACATCATGCCTGGGATGTCACTTTTTCTGAGATATTTTTGAATGCCCCCAAGACTGGTTTACACATTGGGCCACATCATACTGCTGTTCCACTCTGCACTCATGGATGCTTATTGGCCCCACCCCTGGGCCCCATGCTGGGAAGGGTCAGGGGAGGGGCAGGACCTTCCTTGAAGAGGTGTCCCTAGGCTCGCCCAAAGCAACACTCAATAGCAGCAGCAACTGACTGCTGCAGAAGGTAGGGGGGAGAGGGGAGGGACTGATGTGGCTCATGTTTTATTTATTTATTTATTTATTTAAAAAATTTGAACATTCTCACCATAACAATAAGATAATCTGATAATTATATCAGATAAATGATGTGTTAACTAACCTTATTTTGGTAAATGTTTTGTAATATACACATGTGTCACATCATCACACCACACACCATGAACTGACATTGTATCAAACTACATCGCATTGAAACTGGGACAAAAAAGTACTTCACGTGCTTTCTAATTCCCAAATGCCATGGTCACTTACTCTTAACTCCAAACAGTTGTTCATAGCGCTTCTCACTATTATCATCCATTTGTGTGTGCCAAGACACCCTTCTGATGGCCTTTCTCATTCTCCTTCTCTGCCTCAACTTCTTCTGAGTCAGTTTCATCCAAAACGTCTCTCATCTTTGATTTGCTTCCTGACCTATACTACTGATCACATTGACCTCATTGCTTTGCCTGTCATCTTAATGAATATGGTGTCCAAATTTCTATTTCTAGTCTGCATCTCTCTTGAACTGGCCAACATGGATTTTTTGCTGTACATCTCCATGTGAATCCCATGATGAACATTAGACACATAAAATGCTCAATTCTGAATTTATTATTTTGTCTTCCTTACCTGACTCTTAGTTGGGGGCTTAATGCAATAATCCTGACTCGCACACTAGAAAGTTCAAATTAGAGACTCTTTTCTACCCCCATCCTATGAACCATTCCTGTTATTCTTCCTGTGAATCTCTCCTGTAATGTCCACGTGCCGTGCCTTTCAACAAATTCCAGCTGTCGTAATACTTACTTGGGCCATGGAAAAGTCATGCTAACTCTCTGCAGTGTCTCATTCTCCCATCCATTGTTGACACTATCATTACTGTGACTTTGCTAAAACACTATCTTGTCCTAGGGACTCAATGTCCTCAGATCTTCAATGCTCCATGTTGCTTTAGATTCCAAATATCTGAGTGTGAACTTCTAAATCTTTTTAGCATCTATTTATTTTCTACATAAATACTCCCACTCTTCACTATATGTTGTTCTTAGCATTTATTATTGTCCATTTTGCAAAAAAGCCTTTACTTCATGACTGTTCCATCCTGTTATGATTGATTTTTGTTTTTTCTTTAATTTTTTAAAATGTTTTTAAATTTATTTTTGAGAGAGAGAGGGAGATAGCATGAGCAGGGAAGGGCCAGAGAGAGAGGGAGACACAGAATCTGAAGCAGCCTCCAGGCTCTCAGCTTACTGTTCAGCTAGCTGTTCGGGGCTCGAACCCATGAACCACGAGATCATGACCTGAATTGAAGCCAGACACTTAACCAACTGAGTCACTCAGGTGCTCCAATTTTCGGTTTTTAAGACTCACTGACTGTGTTGGAAGAGCGTGTACCTCTTTCCACCAGGGTCATGAGTTCAAGCCCCAGATTGGATGTAAAGATTACTTAAAAATAAAGACTTAAAGAAAAGAGTTTACTTGCATCTTTCTGTCTATTTTTCTATGGAATTTTAAGAGATTCGTGTGTGAAAAAAATCCATATTTTTAATAAACTGCCTCTTGGTTCTTAATTATCAGCTCATTTGGAAACCACTGTAGTAAATGCCATTTTGTAGAAAAAATACAATGTACATCACCAGGTTTTCGGTCATCTCTCTGATAAATTTGTAAGTTTTCTTATGACTCAAAGAGTATTATGTTATTGTCTATTGTATCAATTACATTTCATTAAAACTGGGACAAAAAAGTACGTCACGTGCTTTCTAATTCCCAAATGCCATGGTTACTTCCTTATTCCTAACATACCCAAAGTACAGTTCCCCACATATGGTAGATCCTAAATTATTAGGCCCGAGAATCAATTAGACATACGTAACTGAATTCAGGATCAGAAGCTGAATCTCAGGTTTTCAAACATTGAAAGAAAATGTACAATGTCATCTCAAGTATCTGGGGAAGAATGAGAAAGTTTTATATAATCTGCAGATTTTCGTTGTTTTCGGGATCTGTCTTCTCCCTCCTTTGGCAGTATTCTCCGCTGTGGTCTGAAGGGAGAGTGTGTTTGATCCACATGCTCAGTGACCTACTTCTGGGATCACTCACTATAAGCCCAGACTTCGCCCCTGCTCCGTTTTCTTCTAACACCTCTTTCTAGTTAACTCTCATTTTATCTCCTCATCACAACTGTTTCCCCAGCTGTTACCAAACCATTTGATAGGAGTCGTTTAATTTGTGAAATTTCTGTTTTCTTTTCCATCATCTAGGGGGACCCTCCTCAAAGTACTTTCCCAAATTCACACAAAATACAGTAAAGGGTACAGCATGTTGGTAGGGGGTAATTAAAAGTACTATTATACTAATTAAGGTGATGGAACCAATGAAATATATTTTACTAAACCACAAATCATATCACTGAATATGATTGAATTAGGTTGATTGGAAATTAAACAGATTTTCCTTCCCGGCTGATCTTCCCATCTGGCAGGGCCTGGGATGTACGTGTGTGCTTCCAGAGGTGTGGGAATGGGAATCCGGGCATCTGGGGGACGGCTTCCTCTTCTTGAGGTCTCTTTAGTCACCTCGAGGAAGGCCAGTGCTCCAGAGCAGGGATAGAAATTTTAGGTGCATAATCAACTCTGGAACACAACATTACACTTTATTTTTTAATGTATATTTATTTATTATGAGAGAGAGAAAGAAGGAGAGAGCAAGCAGGGGAGGGGCAGAGAAAGAAGGAGAGAGGGAATCCCCAGCAGGCTCTGTGCTCTCAGGATAGACCCTGATGCAGGGCTTGATCTCATGAAGTGTCAGAACATGACCTCAGCTGGAATCAAGGGGCAGACACTTCACTAACTGAGCCATCCAGGCGCCCCATTATGTTCCACTTTAGTGTTCTTTCTTGATAGTCCTGGGTATTTGTTAATCAACACATACTTACTACCTGCCACATGTAACATACCACTGCAGTGGTAGAGAAGCAAAACCTTTAAAGTTCTCAACTTATTAATATTAATTAATTAATTAATTAAAATATTAATTAAAATACAGTGATATATTTTAAATATTATGTTAGAGAAGGTGGGGACAGAGACAAAGAAAGAGAACAGCACAGAGCCTAACATGGGGCTCAATACCACAACCCTGGGATCATGACCTGAGCTGAATTCAAGAGTCAGATGCTCAACTGACTGAGCCATTCAGGGGCCCCTGATGAAGGATATGTCTGAAGGACTGTGCCAGAAAAAATTATGACTTCAATAAAGCAATTCATTTTATAAAGAATTTCCACAAAATTATTCTATTTAAGATCAATGTAGCCTTTTGAGGTGGGCTATGCTTTGGTTATGTGTTTTCCATTGAACAAATGTGCATTTAGAGCAGTGCAGCGTCTTTCCCAGGGATCTAAAGCTTGTGAGTGAAAACACTGGGATCCAGTTCCCTAACTCTTGAACTCAAGTCCAACATGCATTTCATATGCACATCAGAGCCCTACATTCAACAGTATCAGTCCAAGGACTGATTTCTAGACTTACAGTGAAGGCACAGGAAAGAGTTAATTTGGTACACACGCACATGCAAACACACACGTGTGCTCACACGCATTCACACACACGCCACTTCCTCAAGAGAATGACATCTAATAAAGTAGAAAAATCTCAAGAGGTTGAGAAAATGTAGGAATAAAAGAAAATGACTATGTTTTCTTCAGCAAAAAGCACACATGTTCATCGACTCAAATAATTATTTACCCTGCTGGGCACTAAGTTCATTCTAGCAACATTTGTGCAACAAACTTACAAGGGAAAGGAAGCAAGCAATCCATTGCATTATATTGTAATAAATTCTAGTAACATGTAGGCTCCCTACTGGGAGGTAGCGATGAAGGAAGCCATCTTATGCTGCCGGAAATAGAATATAAGAGGTAGGCAAGGTTTTACAGAGGAGAAGATGCTTGAAGACTGTTGAGATTTTACCAGTGAGTAAGAATTACCTATCATACAAATGAAAGAATATAATTCTAGGTTATCTCACACGCAAGATAAGGAATTCAGCTCAGTTGTTAAAAATCTAATCTGCTGAGAGTATTTGACATCACTCCTGAGTGATGACTAACCAATTTTTGAGAAGCTTAGGAACCCCCAAATAACTTCTAATAAATACATAACCACGCTTGTGTCATCCATGGAAGTCATCCGTGCACCGTCACTTCCAGTGACAGGAAGAAGATTATCAATTGCCATGTGGAATCTCAAGTGTTAGAATCGTTGGGAAGAACACGTTCTTCTTACTTGCCCAGAGCTCACAAGGAGTATCCAAGAGGATTCTGTCATCTCTACTATTTCTTCTTCTTCTTTTCCTTAGACGTCACTGGTCAGTGGCCACCAGGGCTCAGCGCATCCCAGAGTGGTGAGCGCTCTCAGTAACCTGATATTAAAATCATCCTCATTTCTTACCAATAAAACATTTAGCTGGTGAATACAGTTTTCACTTTTCCACTGGTTGTTCAGGTGTCATAGTCACACATGTATTTTCGGCTTGGTTAACACATCTGATGGAACCCACAGTCGGGCATGCGAGAATGTTATTTTTCTCTCTGAGGAGGTTTTCCTGGCTGGCATCCCCTTGCTCACTGGGGAAGAAATAATTACTCATCTACAAGCTCCTTCGATGAGTTCACAGGACATACAATGTAACCCGGCTTCTATTATAAATCTAGACAACTCTTATTTATTACTTTGTAGGTCAAGGCACAGTTCTACATGATGTGGAAGTTAACTCGGTACTTAAATTACTTCCTGTAAATAAGACTCATTAACTGAGGTGACCCAAGAACACTCTCAATTTAAGATTCTGCCCAGTGAGGAGAGTCCTTATATTAATCCTATGACTGTACATGTCATTTCCCTCTGCTTTTCACTAGATGGGGTGACCTTTTGGGTCCCCGTAGCTGAAAGACAAGCTCCCTTACTTTCTCCCACATCCCCTCGGTGCTCACATGTTAGACTGAATATTTGATATTTACATAAAAATAAGTTGATTTTGGCCTGCTGAGAAGGCCATGGAAATGGACTTAACTTTTCCCCAAATCCAGCATGATGGAATTCTCAGGAACAATGCAGGAGAACATCCCCATGACACACTTCTTTTTTTTTTTAATAATTATGTTAAAGTTTATTTATTTTTTAGAGACAGAGCACAAGTGGGAGAGGGACACAGAGAGAGAGAGACACAGAATCCGAAGCAGGATCCAGGCTCCGAGCTGTCAGCACAGAACCTGACACAAGGCTTGAACTCATGAACCGTGAGATCATGACTTGAGTCAAAGTCAGATGCTTAACTAACTGAGCCATGCAGGTGCCCCTCAGTGACACATTTCTAAAGTAAATGCCATAATGAAAACGTTTTATAGAATAAATATAATTCAATTTTTTAAACATCCTGAAAAAAATCTAAATGTACAGCAATTTCTTTTCATAATACTCAGATTTACCTTATATAAGTCATACATTTTTATTAGATAGACAAGATTTTTTTGGGACCAGAATAATATTACAAATTCTTCATTGAGGACAAAAAAATAGACGTCTTCATCTTTTTAAAACAAATTTAATGTTTATTTTTGAAAAAGACAGAGCATAAGTGGGGAATGGGCATAGAGAGGGAGACACAGAATCTGAAGCAGGCTCCAGGCTCTGAGCCGTCAGAACAGAGCCCCACATGGGGCTTGAATTCACGAACCGTGAGATCATGACCTGAGCCGAAGTCAGACACCTAATTGACAGAGCCACCCAAGTGCCCCAAGGCGTCTTCATCTTTATAAGCTCTACCAACACTGATGTTCTTTTTGTATGTGAAAACGAAATGCATATCATAGGAAACTGAAGTTGGTCTGGAAATCAAAATGCTTGAGAATGATACAGAAGAACACTATAACTGAAAACAGAAATTACGCTAACACCAATTCCTAACTGCCAATATCATTCCTCTTCTTTTTCTGACAATAACAGGTACAACTAGGTGTGATTCCTAGAGACAGAAAAAATCCAAGTATACCTGCTTGTTTATGATAGGATCAATTTTACAGGATTGTAAATCTGGTTCTTTCCCACTTTTCCAAAAAGTTATCATGGGTAGGATATGGACAAAAGAATGCCCTTAGCCATATGTGTGTGTCCTAATGTAACTTTCCTTTGTTGCCTTTGAAAACACACTGTAACAGCACCAAACACTAGATATGAATGAGTCACCCAGTTCTAGAATTTCTGATGTAACTCCTTGCTTGGCTGGAAGAAGAAGAGGATCTGCCAAGATGGTAGTGAGTTCCTCCCAGGAGTGGTTTTGCCATGATTAGCCTTGCTGAAGGGCAAAAATGCATGCCTAAAGTGAGCACAACGAGAGGAATGTTAAGTAGAAGAGGTGGATGGCGTGTGTGTCTTTAGGGACAGTGCAAGTTCCAGATTACTAACATGCGTGAAATTGTCTCTATGCCAGCTTCTCTTTGGACTAAGTCATTATCTTTGGTGTCTATGAGGATCTGATTCTCATCCAGAAAATATTTATAGACTGGATATTACATTCTAGGTATCTGATATGTATAAAAGTAGTCATCCATATGACCGCATTCTTTGTCAGCTTTACAATCTAGCCCAGGAAGCAGATCTCTATGAAATAGTCGGAGAACAATGAAATGTTAGATGGTGCGTTACTCCCTCCTGTACAGATCTATGCCCCACAGAATACTGTCCTGTCCCCCAGTAGACACAAGGGACTGAAGTTTTAAATAATGTATGGGATACACGCAACCCAAGAAGGCTAGGAATGAAATTCCAGGAAGAGGAAATAACAGTAGTGGGAGAAAAATGATAAAATAAACAGATGGCATGAAAGAAAGGGAGCTGGTCTGCCAGATCAGAATGGTGTGTGGGAGTTTAAAATCCTGTTAAGAAAATAGTTGAGAGTTATATCCCAAGTTGATGCTGGAGAATTCTTATGTAGACACCTGGGATGCTTTTAGATTTCGAAGCCAGCGTGTTGTACAAGGTGCTCAGACACGTGGGAGCCTGGGAAGGAAGGGATGACCCAGAGGCAAGGTAACAAGTCTGGTATGTTACAGTATCTAGGAGCCTGCAGTTACTTTCACTGACTGGAAGCTAGAACAATGTCTGCTTCATAATACGTTCTCGATATCATTTTTTTTCTTTTGAATTAATATTGAATGCATTTGTCCTTCTCTGGGATTTCGAGAGAAGCAAATTGAAAATGCTTTCAAGTCATGTAGCACAACCCAAATTTGAGGGTTATTGTGTTAAAGGAAGAATGGGAAGGTCACATGGGGAAGGTAAGGTTGAAGGCGTCTCTAGAGTCTGAAACTGAGAGTAGCTCTGATGTGGAAGAACGATACCTTCTTCAACGTGGAAGGAATGTGCAGACGGGAACAGAGACGACGTGTAGATTTGGCAATACCAGAACAAGAATGCCTGTGCTGTATGTGACATTATGGATAAGCATGCATCTATAAAACATTGAGTATTTATTCATCTAAGAAAACATGCATTTTTTGCGAATTTCATTATTTACCTTTCTTGTTATTCTACCTCTAACATAAAGGAACATCACTACTGATTTTAGGACAAAAATAATAGGTGATGCTCCATCCAGGAAGGGTGTGAATATGCAAAATAGCTCCTTTGGGCCAATTACTACGCAGAGTTAAAAAACAAAAAACTACATGATAATCCTGACTTTAGAAAATTGTTGGGTTTCTACATGGAAGTATGTGATGGTACATGAAATATTATTTGTGACTTCCATTACAGTTTATTGACAAGAATATCAGAAAACACTGGGTCCCCAAAATGCTTCCTTTTACGCTTGTTGGAACACTGAAAAATCCTAATGTGAACTTATTTGCATTTTAAGAGTCTTTGCTAATTCAGATGGAGAGAACAGGAAAGTTCCTGGCTCAAAGTAGGGAAATGCTGCTTCTTGTGTTTGATTATGTGACATTGAATCTAGATGATTAATAAACTCGACCCTTGACCTGAATCATGACAAATACCATGGAATTAATTTATTTAACCTTTCATATATTATACTCAAAAACCATAGTAGTAATAATTATATTAATAATAATTCTTGGCACGTCTAAAATATTGATGAGAATATTATATTTTTTGAAACTTCAGAGCATTGACCAGCATAAACATAAAATATTAGTCTTAGGAATTTCTCTTAATGGATTACTTAAGAAATTGATAGCATTTAGTAGACTGTTCATTATGTCATTGTCTCATTGACAGGGTTTATAAGCATAGACCTAGAAACAAATGATGGTTTGCCTTTTGTTATTTTTCTTCCTAAATTATTGCCAGTAAATGTGGCCACTGACCTGTCAGAATCATTCTAAATAATATTTAAATTTTTCTACCTACGTCTGAAAGGGATGAGATATCATATTTTTATGTGTTTCTTTTCCATTGTAAACAAACTTAGACATTGATACCTATCATGAACTTTATTTTTCCTTTCAATTTTCACTAATGATGTTTTAAAAATGCTCTAGAAAATAAATTTTTTGGTTTATAAATGTACCCCTTTTATTTTATAGGCACACATAGGATTTTCTTGAGAGTAATTTTCTTCTGTGTGAGCCTCACGTAATTCTACAGTTACTTTATATGACTTCAGATTTAAAATGCTGACAGAATTTTTAACCTCACATCACATTCACAGAACCTTTTTGCTTTGTTTTGATTCCAGAACTGAACCTCCTTTTCATAGATTGATGTAAAGCAAAAATCCACCAAGGAAAAAAAAGGACTCATTTAGCCATAGAAAGCTCAAGTAATCAAAATACTCAGAGACTAGAGGCTCATGTTATGATGACACTGTTGTCGCTGATGATGGCGGCTCAGTCCTGTTTATTCACATCACAAACACACTGATGCATCTACAGAGCTCATTTTCAAGAGAACGCTCTTTACGATACAAAGAAGTGGTAGCGTGGGAGGATATGTATAAGATGGGGGAAAGGTAACTGATGTTCTATGCAGGCTGTAAATTTATCCTTGAAAGGAGCCTCACAAGAAAAGTCCCTCCTGGCATATTTTGGTTGAAAGTTGTTTCACCGGTGCCGCGCGCATTCATTTCTTCTCAGCCAATCAGTCATTGGAACTTGCTCTGTTGAGGCTGCTAATGGGTTTGTTTCTCAAGGAAAATCACTATAATCTCACATTAGTCACATTTTAAAAAAAACTCACGAAAGGTAAGTATCGGAAACATTTGTCAATACTTGTGAAACCAGTTGTATTTAATAATGGAAGCATCTGTCCATTCATTTGGATTTCTAATAATTAGTTTTTAAAATTCTTTCATCTTATTTGCCCAAATCGAGGTTTCCACATTTAATTGAAATGGTAATCGTTTCCTATAATAATCCACGCTACAGAGATGACGGGGTGACTTCAGACAGAAATTTTAAAAATCAGATGCAAGGAAAAAAGTTCTAGAGAGCTTTAACAATGGAAAGCTTTTGTTTCTAAAGAAATGTGAGCTCTGGTATGTGCGATTTGTGCAGATTATTCTTGAGATGTAATCTGTGAAGGTTCACATCTGTTCTTAACGCTTTCAATAATGATTTTTATTAAAGGTAAGTAAGGTTTCATGTGGTAGGTCTTATTGGAGGTAGTTCTCATTGGCCACTAGAGTCTGTTCTTTTGCAGAAGTGAACATATATTGTTTAGTGATTTTCGGTCATTCAAAGAAAAGTACTTTGACCTTATTTGTGCATCCTGGGGAACAGAATTTGTTGAAGACGTGAGCAACTTTATATGTTTTTTTGTTTTTGTTGTGTGTATGTGAGTGTGTGTGAGAGAAAGAGATCATGAGGTGAGGCGAGGGTGGGGACAGAGAGAGAAGGAGACACAGAATCTGAAGCCGGCTCCAGGCTCCAAGCTGTTAGCACAGAGCCCGACCTGGGGCTCAAACCCACAAAATGTGAGATTATGACCTGAACTAAAGTCAGACACTCAACCAACTGAGCCATCCATGCGCCCTTTGAGCAACTTCATAAAGTCACATGTATTGAATTTTGGCATGTGTTTATATTTTCATAAAGAAAGTTTTTGAGCTAAAATATATTACTAAAAATATGTACCCAGTTGTTCAATGATGCTATTCTGTATAATTCCTGGCTTATAATACCATCATATGTATTTGCACTTAGATGAAAAAATTTAGAACTACCCTCACATTCACTTGAGCTGAGTTTATGAATCAGCGTTTACCTACTAAACGGTTATTGCTAATTTATCTGTGTTTGTGTTTGTTTTTTCTCACGTTATGATTATTCCTGATATCAGTTGATATGTTGACATTATGATGCAGGTGAGCAAAGCTGGTGATTGAGTCCTGGTTGGAAATGTCCAGACATCCACGAATAAGGGAATATTGGGTTTTATAACAACCAAGGTTTTATGAGTAAGAGATCTCATGATGCACCATCATGGGGGAAAAAAAAAATATATATATATATATATATATATATATATATTTAGATAGATAGATAGTCATTTAAACTAATATTAGACAGTATGTAAGCATGGGTGACTTATTTAATAACCTCTAATATAAATTGTTCTAGAATGATTTTACCATATGTAAGAAGATACTTTTTTAATCTTGAAAAATGAGAGGTTCCAATTAAAATTTACTTTGGTATAATATTGAGTTTTTCAAATGTCTATATTGTCACTTTAGGATGCTACCATATATATAGGCATGGTTAGCCAGCACATCACTACGAATCACTTACAACATGGACCTGATGACGCTGAATAAGGAACGGCATTCATCTTGTTAGAAGTATAGAAATATTTAAAACCAATTAAGAGCCTAAGATTAATTAAATGCATTTCACAGCTCAAGAATCTCACAAATAAGGCCCTAATTAAAAGAAAGACAAAATGAGGCATTCTGATGACAAGATAATCAGTTAATGCTATATCTGCTTTGTCTTTTGTAGCAGGATAATATTTTAATAGCCCAGTAAAATGCTGTTTCTTGGATAGATTCTTCTTACTGAAACCCAACGCGGAGGCGTTGCTCTCTCAGGTGTGAGAGGAGTTAGCCACGTTGCTGTGAGTCAGAGTCTTTGAAAGAAAGTTTATTTTAGACTCTGGAGGAAATTATAGGATAATTTAGACTATAAAATATGCCTGAAGGATAAAAACTATACTTTCTCAGAAGGGGTGATGTGAGAAACAGTTTCGCAGGCTCTCTGTGGTAGATGATCTTCAGATATGGCTATCACCATTTTTTCTTCCTACATAGGCAGGCCGTTAGATTCCCCTCAAAAGATCCAGAGTCTCCCCATTCCTGTCTTTGTGTGGATCCCAGGGGCCCTGGCAAATCGAATGCTACCAAAGTAGAGGCACCTGGAAGCTCAGTTAGGAGAGCATCAAGTTCAAGCCACAGAGTGTGGAGCCTACTTAAGATAAAAGAATCCTACAGAAGTGACTTTCAAAAAAAGTCTGATAAGGAATGACTTTTGTGATGATGAGCACACTTATACTATACTTTTTTCCCTGGAGTAACATAGAGAAAGACTGAAATAAAGGACTAGCTGTTTAACATTTATTAGAGACAATACAATAAATTAGGATATTAGCATATGAATAGGTCTATATAACTGCCTCCAACAGAAAAACAAAGTAACCCTTCCATTTACTAAACTGTACCCAGTTTCACTGATTTTATGCAAAAGGAAAGCTAGGAATGGGACAGAAAAAAAACATGAAAAAGAAAAAAATAGTTTATCAAAGTTTGAGTATGAACTTTTTTAATATTTGGAAAAAATGGGCAAAGTGCGAATTTACTTGATTTCTGATGTATCAGGATTCTTCAGTTTTATGGAACCTTGTTTTGCAAAACCAAATACAAGAGGATTTTAACTACCTAGTATTGTGAATTATCTGGCCATTACTATTATATTGTATACAACCATGTGAGTTATACTTAATACATGGGAAGCACACACTGAGAAATTGTTTACTACATATAATTTTAATAGGAAAAACATGCAATCCATTCAAAGGTTTAATAAAGAAAAATATGATGAAAATTTTATCCTTACTTGAAATGCACTTACTGCGTTTCAAAGGGAGACATCAGCATAGAGTTGAAGCAATTGACAAAAATGATGCATTCTTTTCATTTGGAAATATCAAATCTTGCCCAGGAAACTGATATTCCTGATTTAAAACAAGTCCAGCTGTCTAGTAAAGAATAGAAATAATTACATTTTTTCCCAGTAAACTACCCTCAATCTCACTTTAAATATTTGATACTTAATTTTAGAAAATCAAGCAGTTACTTATTCTACAAAGTATCGGGAGTTCAGAAGCTTTTTAAAACCTCCAGCAATAACAAATACACCCCAGTCTTCTGTCAATTCTGTGATTAGCTCATGTCTTGCTAATTTGTCACTGGTCATGTTAGTCATTCTGCTGACAAGTCTGGACTCTAACATTTTGGGAAATTCAGTTTGCTATGAGCTGCACTGGTTGAAGAGTGAGTGTCATTAATCTGCATGGTTCTACTGGATTCGGTTGTTGACTCACTGAAGGACCTTCAGGGTAATTCCACTTAGCTTCCTTGTAATCAACTATTGTATCATCTTTATAAAATACTCCCCATGCACACAAGCAAAACAACTTTTTGGTAAGCAATAATGGTTAAGAAATGACAGCAACCATAAAACTTCACAGTTTGGTTTCAAATATCTTCTTTAAAGTAACTAGGGCTTTATATCTTGGTCACATCCTCTCTCCAGTTGACTGCAGTAGGCTGATAGACTGTAGCAAAACTTATTCTTGAAACAGGGCGCAAGGAAATCGCAAATGGCAAGTCAGGATGAAGTTCAACTCTTGGACATTCTAAGCCTTTGTCAAACCAAGTATGAAAAAGGAGTTACATAAGAACACATCACTAATGCTAAATTAATGCATCTATTGTGTCTTTGACTCTCTTTCCTTCCCCGTTCATCAATCCCTATTTTGGGGGAAAGATTGTTAAAGAGATTCAAAGTAGTATTTAAAGCAACACATTGTTTTTCTTTGGATGAAGGCTTTCCAAAAAAAGATAGGCAGGGAAGACTGACTGAAAGCTTAAAAATAAGCTTCTGAAAATCTTCCACGTTAATTATCTAATTATAAAAGTTGAATTCAATACATCAATAATTGCTATTGATAAACACATGATTCAGCAACTTTTCCTTTGTATTTTAATCTTGCATTCCTTTAATTCATTCTAATTACAAACCATGGATTATTTAATGAATACAACATGAAGGAAAAAGTATAGATATGCAAGCCGTTCAAAGGTTATGAAACGGTTGAATAACAAAATTCTAGTAAGCCAATTCCCCTGGATAAGAGTATTTGCAGCAGAAACATTTCTCTGAAGGGAGAGGGAAGTGAGCATGAGGAACACAGGGGTCTTTCAGGTACATCTCAACCCAGCGATGAGGAAAATACAGAATCAGCACACTTGGAATGCTTAACAATTTGGATATATACTATACATTTTGTTGTTGTTCTTACAGTCAGTGATTAAAGAACTTTTTCAAGCATTCTTATCAAAAGGCATCTACACCGGAGAGGAAATTTACCTGTAACCAATTTGGGAAGAAAGGGTCATGACAACTTACGACTTCCAGATCACTGACAGTGGTAGACGATCTTAAATCTACTGGTAGGATTGAGACTAGATGCTAACACTTTGGTATGTCAAACATCTTCATGAAGTTTGGGTGAAAAAAGGGGTAAAATATTTTGAGGGAGAAATGCTGAAATCCAGCTCCAGCAGGTCCAGGGCTCCCTGAAGGATGGACGGTGTCAGTGAAAGAGAGTGAGAGAGCCCTGGCTTCTTTCTGGTCAGCAGGCAGGGGTCTCTATCCTGACCCAAAAGTCAGCTTTATTTATTGAAAAAATGTATGGGATACAAAACAGGAGTGGCAATTGCCTTAGACAATAATTTCAGATGACAAATTCTTTGGTGTATAAAAATTTCCCAGAACATCCATTGGTGGAAGACTCATGCATAATCTTTAGCAATAGAGATTGAAGTAGGTGACTAGATGTTTATCACTTGGGGAACGAAGGAATCTTTAGTATTCAAATACAAGGCAAAGTTTTTTAGCACAGCAAAGGCAAGAGTTAGGTCTTTGGGAGCAGGGGTCAATAGCCTGTTTTCTTGAGGGGAGGAAAAACAGGTTTTCTCAGGAAATGTAACATTTGCTCCTATAATCAAGAAAGAAGAAAGTCCTATAACAAGTTTTTTCACAAGGTACAATTCACATATTTTTTAACATAAGAAGGCAAGTCACTCCTGATATCAGTCAGTCAGGTGCCTTGGGGTTGGTGCTCAAGCCGAAATTGAGTGGGGGTTGAGTGGGTGTAGACACTGGTCGACATCCCAGTGGTGGGAGGCCAGGCCTTGCAAACCCAACTTACTTCAGAGATGGCTCCCAACAGAGAAAGTGTTGTACATATTTGACATGATATGTGCTGAATAACTGTGGTATCCATGAGATATTGAATGGACAACAGACATTGGCCAGCCCAAATGTGACAGTAGGACTCCAATAGAATCCACAATTGACAAGAATTAGTCTAGAAAGCCAAACAATAGCTTTGAAGGTAATTGGCCCCAAAAGCTCAAAGCCTAGTCAGTGACTGCAGTTTTCCCAATTTTCTTTTTCTTTTAAAGTTACTTTGTTTTTGTTTGTTTGTTTTTTGGGGGTTAGGGGCAGAGAGAGAGGAAGACAACAATTCCAAGTGAACTTTGCATTGTCAGTGCAGAGCCCAACATGGGGCTCGATCTTATGTGAGATCATGACCTGAGCTGAGATCAAGAGTCAGATGCTTAACCCACTTAGCCCCCCAGACGCTCCCAGCTTCCCAATCTTCTGCTCAGTTTCCAAGTCAGGACTCACCCTGGGAGAGTCCTGATATGATCCCTTATGATTGCAACCCTAACGAAGATGCCTGCTTCTACCTAGCCGACCTCCAGCCTCCCCATGCCAACAGCCACCAATCAGCACGGACATGAGGCCCTTTTTTCTTTTTCTTCACTATGAACCTTTTCCACTGCTCTGCTTGCCTTTGAGTCTTTACCAGTCCTGATGGTGCCGATCCCTTCACTATAGCAAACTTTAAATAAATAGCCTCTGCTTGTTCTCATTTGGGTGCCCTTCGTTTATTCCCATTTCCATAATCACTCATTTCATTAAGTAGCTTGGCTTTGAAGAAACATAATTAGTCTGGGCATAGAAGGTAAACAGACCTGCTAACCTCATGGCATGTACTCTATCTCTCTGAGATTCCTTACAGAAAGGAATGATGATTTCAAAGAGACCCGGCCATATGAATAGATATTGTTTCCTCGGTTGAGTCATACTGAGTTTAATTATCCCCTAAATGTATGTTGTTTCACTGTTTAGTTATGAAATTTATTTTGAAGAAAAGATTCTTCTTCTCTGGTTTTTTAAGTGGCTTTGGCTTAACCTGTGTTCCATCATGCATAGGTACCAACTATAAACCTTGTCATTCAACAACTTTAGAGAATGTAGTTTTAAACGTTTTTAAGTTTATTAATTTATGTTGAGAGAGAGAGCAAGTGAGCAGGGGAGGGGCATAGAGAGAGAGAGAGAGAGAGAGAGAGAGAGAGAGAGGGAGGGAGAGAGAGAGAGAATCCTAAACAAGTTCAGTGCTGTCAGCACAGAGCTCAATGTGGGGCTCGAACTCATGAAATGTGAGATCATGACCTGAGCAGAAACCAAGAGCCAGATGCTTAACTAACTGAGCAGTCACCTGAGTGACTCAGGTGTACCTAGAGAATGTAATTTTATCCTATATGTTTTTTCAATAAGATACGCTACTCCCATTATTACTTATAATTTGCTTTGTCTTTGAGAATTGAAAAGACATTTCTAAATTCTGCATTCTTTCAGGATTTGTGTCAAAAATACTTGGACTGCCATTGCCATTAGTTGTAGAGAAGTGCAAAATGTATATAGATTTTAAAGGACATCTACAATCAAGAGGCACAGCGGCATTGTCCCTAAAGACTTGGCTAAGCGACCAGGTGATCAGAAGCAAATCTCCAAAGAGATCTCAACACGTTTTTTTTTAATTTCTTTTTTTAATGTTTATTATTTTTGGGAGAGAGGGAGACAGACAGTGAGCAGGGGAGGGGCAGAGAGAGAGAGAGGGAGACACAGAATCTGACGCAGGCTCCAGGCTCTGAGCTGTCAGCACAGAGCCTAAGGCGGGTCTGGAACCCACAGACTGCGAGATCATGACCTGAGCTTAAGCTGGCCACTTAACCAACTGAGCCACCCAGGTGCCTTGAGATCTCAACACAGTTTTTAAACAGCGCTGTGGAAAATCAAAGAATGGTGGATCCAAATCATTTCAGGTGGATCATATGCCTCTTTGAGTTTCTCAGCATATATGTCAAGACCAACAAGAACAATAAAATGAGATTAAACAACACAGATTCTATGCCCCTACGAGTCACTGCCATAACTACACGGTGCTTAGATCTCAGGGCGTATAAAAAGGACATGCAAATTGTCAGCAGGAGACGATAAACAGGGATTTCCGCATGTTACTAATACATCTATCTACAATATAGATTTTACAAAATACAGTGTAGCATAGCATAAAGGCATATTTTGTATGTAAGAAAAAGAAAATTTGAATTTGTTTCCACTTATTTTCACTGGAAAGCTATCAAATAAAATTAACTGGCAGAAAATTTTGTTTTTATTTATTTATTTAAAATTTTTTTGAAACATTTATTCATTTTTGAGAGACAGAGCATGAGTAGGGGAGGGGCAGAGAGAGAGGGAGACCCAGAATTGGGCGCTTAACTGACTGAGCCACCCAGAGACCCTGAAAATTTTATTTTAAACAACATCAGCTGTGGCTACAGGAAAGGCAAGGTGCAAGTTTTCACACCGCCAACCCATACAGTGTGCACGCCTTCCCTCACGGGCAATTGCCAGTCCTCAGAGATCATTTAATAAGGCGAATTTCTGCTCCTTCCTGCCGTTTCTTCACTAAGGAAGATCCTCTCCAAACCAGAAGAGAAGTGGTCCTCTCAAGATGCGGTGTGGCTGACCTTTACATGGGATTACATTCAGAGACTTTTTTTTAAACAGGCTTTATTACATAGAGCAGTTTTATGTTGACAACATTACTGAGCAGAAGGTATAGAGATGTCCCATATAGTCCCTGCCTCTGCCCCTCCCCCCATTACCAGCATCCCCCACTCCCACTTGAGCCATACATTTCAAAACTTGATAAACCTACGCTGGCACACCATAATCACCCGAAGTCCATAGTTTACCTTGGGGCTCACTCTTGGTGGGTTATGTTCTGAGGGTTTGGACAAACATGTAATGAATGGCATATAGCCACCATTATAGTATCATAAAGACTCGTAGTAATTTTACAGCCTGAAAAATCCTCTTGTGCTCCTTCGAGTCATCTCTAGAGTCATCTCTACCTCCCAGGCACTCCTGATAGCTACTCATCTGTTTATTGTGTTGGGGAAAAATCTGTTGTAAGATGGCCAATAGGACTGAGAGGGGAATTCCAGCCCCTGCCTGAACACGCCCCTTCTGGGTTTTCCTTCCCACTCCAATTGGCGTTCAAAACAGAATATAAATTGTCTCCTCTGCTTATTCTCAGACTCAGACCTCTGCAGAATGATCTTCTCTGAGCCCACCAGTGTAATATAAACCTCCTGCCTTCCAGGCTCTCTGAGTGCCGCTTGGGTCTTCTGCTGGGTGATCCAGATCAGTTTCCCCAACAATTGTCCCTATAGTTTTTTTGTCCTTTCCAAAACACCATAGAATCAGAAACATACAGTAGGTAGCCTTTTAAGATTGGCTTATTTTTCTTATAATATGTATTTTTGTTTCCTCCATGTCTTCCCATGACTTGATAGCTCATTTCCTTTTAGCATTGAATACCACTCCGTTGTCGGCTGTGTCGTAAGTTATCTGTCCATTCACCCCCTCAAGCACATCTTGGTTGCCTCCCGTTTTGGTGAGTATGAACGAAGCTGCTGACACCTTCCTGGTGCAGGCACTTGCATGGACAGCATCTTCAACTCCTTTAGGCAAATACCAAGGCATGCAATTGCTGGACTGGGCAATAAGAGTATGTTTCACTCTGTAGGGAACCATCAAACTGTCTTCACCAGTTTGGATTTCTTGCAGTAATTGTGTTACTTTTGCATTTCCCCGATGACACACAATGTGGAACATCTTTCATATGCTCATTTGCCATCTGTTATCTTCTCAGGTGAGAGGTCTTCAGCCCACTTTTAAATCAGATTGTTTGTTTTCTTACCGTTGAGTTCTTTGTCTATTTTGGCTAACAGTCCCTTATCAGGTATATCTTGCAAATATTTTCTCCCAGTATGTGGCTTGTCTTTTCATTCTTCTGACTGGGTCCTTTGCAGAGTAGTAATTTTGACTTTTACTAAAGTTCAGCTTATCAATTCTTTTTTTCATGGTTCCTGCTCTTGATGTCTTATCTAAACAATATCACCAAACCAGATTCATCTAGATTTTCTCCTATGTTATTTTCTAAGACTTCAGAACATTGTTTTTATTGTTTTATTGTTTCAAACAGCTCTTATTTCTTCAGCCATCAATTTTAAAAAAGCACACACATGGTTTAACTTTTATTAAAATGTCATTGTCTAAATGACTCCAAAGGTAGGAAATGACATCCATAGGGGATGTTATAATGGGGGAAAAGAAAGCAGGGAACATGGATCAAATGTAGGTCATGTATTTCTGAGGTCTAACGGAGAGAGATTTAAAGTCACTATCCATGTAAATGTGCTGAAAGAAAGAATAAAGTTTGTTATAGGATAAATATGGCTTAATGGATATAGGCATATAAATAGGGGGAAAATTCCAAAGCTATGAAGTCTCTCTTCTCCATAATCTCAACAATGGACACGTTGGGGCCACATGAAGAGATCAGTCAGTTGAGCGGCTGACTTGATTCCGGGTTGGGTCATGATTCCAGGGTTGTGGGATTGAACTCTGTGTTGGACTCAGCACTGAGCATGGAGCCACCTTAAGATTCTTTCTCTCTCAGTCTCTCTCTCACTCTCTCTCTCTCTCTCTCTCTCTCTCTCTCTCTCAAAAAAATTTAAAATAAAAAAAAATAGTGGACACTTTGTCAAACAATTTTTTCTAAAAGTAGGAGAGTTGTGCAATGAGGGTTCTGTTGGTCTACTGGGTTCCATTTTCTTCTTCTGTGTCTAGGCACATAGTAAACTCCCTGAGAGCTGATCACAGGGATGTGGGCAGGAAGGACAATCACCATGTCCAGGCTTGGCTACAAAAGCTCTCTGAGACCCTCAAGTTCTGTATTCCCTGGGAACTTTGGGCCAAGCTGATGGCATCACAAGAACTGGGGTTTCTCAGCTGTCCTTGAGGATCACCTGAATGGAAGGAGAAATAAAGCCTTTTTGTTAAGCCAATAAGAAAATGGAATCATGATGGAGCACCTGGGTGGCTCAGTCGGTTAAGCATCTGACTTTGGCTCAGGTCATGATTTCACAGTTTGTGAGTTCGAGCCCTGCATCAGTCTCTCTGCTGACAGAGGGAAGCCTGGAGCCTGCTTCAGATTCTGTGACTCCCTCTCTCTCTGCCCCTGCCCAACTTGTGCTTTGTTTCTCTCTCTCAAAAATGAATAAACACTAAAAAGAAGAAAAAAAAGAAATTGGAATCATGATGTTTCTCCCACATAGATCAACCCACCCTGACTAATAGAGCAGCAAAAATGAGATCATTAAAACCTTTACTTCTCATTCCTATAATTTCTTCCAAACAGTGAGGCATATCACAACCTGATGCAAATTTTAACGTAAAATGTATGCTAAGTTGTAGTTAGGTGCAACTCTAAAAATAAATTTGCTTTTATGAATCTTGAATGCATCACAACTGCCCATATGCCCCAAAAGAATGATGGTTTAATGAGGTGAAACCCTATTTTATTAAACTTTCCTTATCTGGAGATTTTGTTACAAAATATTCAAAGATAATTTCCATTGAAAATTCAAGAAATTGCCCATAACATGATGGATATGAGACCATCAAAACTAACCTCTGTGTATAAAAAATAATCCTATTTCTAAGCTCTATGATTCCCAGGATCATTCATGTAGAAAATAATATGTGAGAAACACAGGAGTGACTTAGGAAGGAAAAGCAGAAGAAGCTGATATAAAACAAAGGCCAGAGAAAGCTGAGGTCCTCAAGTACGCGGATTCCATTTTCCATGACTCCAAGCACATGTTGCATACGTGAGTCCTTTGAGAGCCAGGCTCTTGTAGCAGAAAATATGCCTTCCATGGGCTGAGAAGTGTTGGTCCAAAATGACATTAGCACCGGTAATAGGACTAGATATTCATACTAACTAACCGCCGTGTGCCTGGAAACATGCTTAGTGTATACATCTGTTGATTTCTTCACGAATTGTTACAAAACAGTGACCTCTAGGATAAGTGTGAGGAAGTTACCCGCTAACAGTTCTTTGTAAAATTTGTACCTTATCAGTCAAGGTACTGGTGTGATACGATCTTCACTAGACTCTCTGTGGAATTCTGATTGGTTTTAAGTTTCTGATACAAATGATAGAATCTGAGATTTGAAAAGCCTATAAAAGGCAAGGGTGTTCATATTGTCACCTCGTCAAGTTACAGAGTGCATCAAGACATAAAAGCAACCCGACCCAACATAACTTGGCTTTTCCAAGATTCTCTGTGAGTTACTGGCAGGTACCATGATTGAGCTCCAGGTTTTCTGTTTTCTGATTTATGGCCACCTACCTACAGTAGTGAGTACTCTGATACGTTTTGTTTGCATTCTTGCTACAAAAGCCTACATTTTGATGTAAACTTCTTTATTGGTCTCATAAAACCTGTGGGAAGATATATTATCATATAATTTCCAAAAGTAAAGTTTTTTTTTCCTTTCGATCCCATAAAATAAATAAATGTTGGTAGCTAAAAATGCCTAAAATATAAAATGCATATTTGATACTAATAACTAGAATTTTAAGATGCATTTAATTGGCTATAGTGGCTTTGATGTTTAGTGAGACATAGTCATGTTACCCCCCAAATATGATTATGCAATAAATAATGACATATGCAAATTATCAGTGGGCTTGCTTTTCATAGAGAATTAGACCAATTTTTGAACTAAAAGGATATTGTCATATCCATGGCTGAGCAAGAAGGAAAACAATCTGATTTGAAAATTTCATTCAACTTTACCCAAGAAAAAAATAAACAGAAAAATGAATAAGTAAATGAATGAATGAATAGATTTTCTAATGTTCACTTGGAAATTCATTAAAGAGTATTGACTTATATTTAGAAGAGGCAGGATAAGCCTACATGTTAAAGCTCAGGAAAAGTGGGTGCTAAGGACCGAAGGTTTATGTTTTCCCAAAGTTCATATGTTGAAGCCCTGATTCCCAGCGTGACCACAGTTGACATCCTTTGGGAGGTAATTAGGTTGGGATGAGGTCATGAGGGTAGAGCCCCATGAAGGAAGTCCCTTACAAGAAGGGACCAGAGCTCTCTTCACCATGTGACAATGCAGCTAAGCTAGAAAGTGGTCATCCGCACACGAGGAATCTTCTGGAACCTTGGTCCTAGATTTCCAGCTTCCTTTCTGTGGCATTTTGCTTTTATTTTTTTTTAAATAAATGTAACTTAATTCTAAATTTCTGGAAAGAAGTGTTCAGTCATCATCATGCTAATGACAAACCTTAGAGAGAATTCTGGGAACTAAACTGACCGAAAACTGAAGACAGAAAAAATCACTGTTTAAAGAAGAGGAAAGAGTGTAGATATTGGAAGATTCCAAGGAGTGATTTGACATTGATCTGTGAGAAAGTTAAAGATTAATAATTTCGAAAGGGTGAGTCTTAGATCATGAGTACCCCTGGGAGATCTGTAAGGGAAAAGATTTCCTCTGGTCAAATTGGTGTGAGAAATTCTGTGTATTATGCGATCTGCTTAGAGAATCAGAGAACACATATATAAGTAGGCTGTGTGAGAAATTCTGTTAAGAAACATTCCCTTATAATTGTGTGTATTTGACCACAGAAAACTGTCTTCCTAAACAACAAATAACAAATAGTGCTGATAGCTGAGAAACTGATTTTAGCAGGCCCAGTTGACAGATGTGTAAATGGGGGAGAATTTGGGTCAGATGAATAAATACACATGCGTCTTTCTTGCTTCTGTATATACATGTGTTAGGGGGAATGTCGGTTTATGCTGGTTCTCAGTAATTTCCACTTCTTTTTTCTAATAACCTACACGCCTTTCCCTTAATTACCTTAACCACTTTTTAAAATTTATTATTTATTTTTTTTAGTTTATTTATTTTGAGAAAGACAGAGAGATGGTGAGCAGGGGAGGAGCAGAGAGAGAGAGAGAGAGACAGAGAGACAGAGAGACGAAGAGAGAATTCCAAGTAATTTCTGCAGGGTCAGCCAGAGTCCGATGTGGAGCTCAAACTGAAACTGTGAATATCATGACCTTAGGCAAAATCGAGTTGGATGCATAACTCACTGAGCCACCCAGATGCCTCTATTTTTTAAAGTTTATTGATTTATTTTGAGAGAGAGTGAGAGAGAGAGCAAGAGAGAGAAAGAGAGAGAGGGCAAGGAAGGGCCAGAGAGAGAGAGAGAGAGACAGAGGCAGAATCCCAAGCAGGCTCCTCGCTGTCAGCACAGAGCCTGATTCGGGGCTCGAACCATGAGATCATGACCTGAGCCTGAAATGACATCAAGAGTCAGATGCTTAACTAACTGAGCCACTTGGGCTCCCCTACCTTACCCACTTTTAAACCAACCTGTCCCCACCTGCACCCCTGCAACTTTGGCCAGAGGCAAAGGACAACCAGCCAAAGGCCAGCACTACACATTCACAGCCATCGACCGCCAGGACACCTCACCATCCAACAGTCTCACAACACACCCTTCCTCCCAGCTCAACTGGAAGAGTATTTCACATCTTCTCTTCTCTCTACACACCTCGAACAGCCCCTACCACCGTGCAAACTCCTCTTCACTCTCAACTGAGAAAAAACAAGGACTCAATGGGAGATTTCCAAATACTCCAGATGCCCATCTGCACTTGTGCCCCCCTCTCACCTCTCCAGTGTCCAAGCCCCCACCCACTGCCAACCACTCTGACTTAGCACCCGTAATCCCTTCTTTTCTCTTGAGTAGTGGAAGTGGGGATTTTCGGTCTGTCACGAACATAAAAGCATGATATGGAACCTCACACCATTAAGAATCAAATCTCCTGACCTCTTATTCTTCTCGCATTGGTCCTGTTTACAGAAAATCCATGAAAGGGTTCACTATGCTTCTGCCTCCTAGAAAGACATGTGTGGAGTTGCCTTGCGTGACTCTAAGCAAAGAATCCAGTCAAACCCACTTGGTCTTCTGACCCACGGAACACCAAGAGATGATATATGGGTGCAGTATTAAGCGGCTAAATTCGAGGTAATTTGTTAAACAGCCATTAAAAATGAATTCTGGTAGGGACGGCTTGCAGCCTCTAAAGACATGGTCACCAGCTTCCAAAGACATGGTCAGGGTAGGGCTCATTAAGAAGGTGCCATGGCAGGTGCCAGGGCAACTCAATCAGTTGAGCATAAACTCTTGGTTTTGGCTCGGGTCATGATCTCATGGTTTGTGAGTTCAAGTCCTGCATCAGGCTCTGTGTTGACAGAATGGAACCTGCTTGGGATTCTCTTTCTCTCTCTCTTTCTCTCTGCCCGTCCCCCACTTGCACGCACCTGTGCGCACACACATACACACACACTCTCTTTCTCTCTCTCAAAATAAATAAATAAACTTTAAAAAATAACAAAAGGAAACCGTACTCTTGTTTCTTCATCATTAAGCTCATGCCACGTGTCGAGCCTCCGTTAGGTGGCCCGCAGACACGGCAGGATGAAGCGGTCCATGAGGAGCCATCGCTTGCTCTGCACTTTGGAAACACCACTTAAAAGCTCTACGTTTCAGGTTCTGCACTTAAAAATGGATAAATGGCTAACCTGCTTCAGTTGATAAGAATATTCAACGTCGGAATGCATATAAAGTGTCTACCAATGGACCAGGCTCAACGTGGGCTTTTAATAAATGATGGTATTATTATCACCATCACCCATTCAAAGGGCATCATGTGGCTGCCGGCCCTGTGACTAGTGAAAGCGGCAGGACCAGGCAAAGTGATGAAACCGTTTCACAATGATTTGACTCGCTTAACATTTTACAGAAGTTCCATATCTTACTTCATTATGATGCTACTGATCATCTTGGTAGGTTATTATGCTTTTAATTTCAATGGAAACTAGGAAAACGTTACAGGATTTTATCCTCAATCTGTCTGAAAATACAAATCCAACATTCTGCATGCTATGGATGAAATTGTATCAGGTTACGGTGATGCATCACCTTGGTTGAAATAATTCTTGCACTTCATGTCAGCCACATTCAGGGGGAAATGTTAAAAAGAAGCATGCAGGGGCACCTGCGTGGCTCATTCGTTTAGGCCTCCGGCTTCGGCTCAGATCATGATCTCACGGTTTGTGGGTTAAAGCCCTGCGTCGGGCTCTGTGCTGACCACTAGCTCGAAGCCTGGAGCCTGTTTTGGATTCAGTGTCTCCAGCTCTTTCTGACCCTCCCCTGCTCCTGCTGTCTCTCTCTCTATCTCTCAAAAATTAAAAAAAAAAAAAGAGAAAAAGAAGCATGCACAGTAGCTGTAACATATTTTAAGGGATATGCATACACATTTTTAAAACTTAAAAAAATACATTTAAAATAAATTTTGTGCATCTCAGTACCCAGTTGTGCATATATCATGTCTTTAATGGAAGTTCACAAAATTGTATTGAAAACGATGTCAACCTTCTTTTGATGTTTCCCAAAGAGTTTTGGACTGGAAGCTATTTCATTATATTTTAATTGTTTTCTCAAAGAATACATTGATTTTCTTTAATACTTTCTTAAATCAAAAATGCTATAAAAGGATTAGTAATGATAAAGGCTCTGCTTACTGAGAACACAGTAGGTAGCAGCCAATAAGATAAAAACTTTTCGAGCGCTCAGTGTGTCGACATCACTACAGCCCTATGAATGAGATATCTTCTCTCATTTTCCCAAATGAATAAATTGAGATCTAAGGAAGTCAAGTATTTTTTCTAAGAATTTGCAGCTAGGAAGGCGAAGCTAGTATATGAGTTTTATTATTTGAATCCATGTCTGAAGATCTCAGAGTGGAGTCAAAACTTCTCAAACTGCATTGCGAGAAAAGGATATGGAGTGTTGTTAAACTTCAGATTCCTGGGACTCCCCCTCCGACCTATTGAACCAGAAGTTCTGAGGGTGCAGCTCCGGGACTTTTGTCTCTAACACACAACTCAGGTAACCAACCTGGGCAGGAGGCTGGAGAGTTACAACATGACAAATACTGGGCTATTGTTGATAGAATTATTAAGATATTGTTAGATGCAATTTTCTGTTTTAAATTTTTTTATATAAAGGGGCACCGGGGTGGCTCAGTCGTTTAAGTGTCCAACTTCAGCTCAGGTCATGATTTCAGGGTTCCTGAATTTGAGCCCCGCATCGGGCTCTGTGCTGACAGTTCAGAACCTAGAGCCTGCTTCGGGTTTTGTGTCTCCCTCTCTTGCCCCACCCCCACTCGCACTTTGCCTCCCTCTCTCTCTCTCAAAAATAAATAAACATTTAAAAACTTTAAACGTTTTTATATTAAATTTTTTATCAGTGAAAGAGTTCAGTTTCTGTCCTATTTTCTCAAATGCATTATTTTTTTAAGGAAGAAAACACTGGGTTATATTAAAGTGTCTTTCCTCCACTTTAGCTAAGATTAATGCACACCATAGGGGCCCGCTCTTTCTTCTAAAATCACCTTCCAAGGCTTTGAGGGAATGTGGGGCCGGACTGACCTACTTCAGAGAGAGTTAATGCAACTCGGGAAGTAGCGATGCCCTTGTGCTACTTTTTTGTGAAAGTCAAACGCACTTCTTTCAATATATTTTTCAGGACCCTGTCTGTGTTCTGATGCTTCAGGGTACTTACTTCCAAAGTACCACGAAGGCTTCGAAATCTATTTGTGTCACAGGCGGGTCACTAGCAGGTTTAATTCATTATCACTGATGGTTTAAGAAAACAAAGCCCAAATAGTGTGGCTGTGGGGAAAGGAGCCTGTGAGGGGACCTGGGGAGTTGTGACCAGCTCTTCTAACTGTGCTGCAGGGGCGCCTGGGTGGCTCAGTCGGTTCAGCGTCCGGCTTTGGCTCAGGTCATGATCTCACGGTTCCTGAGTTCAAGCCCCGTGTCAGGCTTCGTGCTGACAGCTAGCTCAGAGCCTGGAGCCTGATTCGGAGTCTGTGTCTCCCTCTCTCTGACCCTCCCCTGCTCATGCTCTGTCTCTCTCTGTCTCTCAAAAAAAAAATAAATAAATAAAAACAGTGCTGCAGAGGGGTGAATTGTTCTAACCCTTATAAAAATATTCATCTTACTGTAGTGATTCACTTATCCTAAGTCTGTATTACTCCAGCTAGCTTAGGTAACTGGATGGGTTTCTGCCCTACAAATTACTTGACTCAACTTCTTTTGACTTGGCAAAACCTTATTTGTGCTAGCGTTTGATCTCTGGCCCTAACACCACTGGCACAAATTACTATTTTACATTAAAATGTGAAAGATTTTCATTTTTTCATGGACACATTATAATACTTTCTACTTTTAAAATAGTTTTAAGGGGTCCCTGAGTGTCTCAGACAGTTAAGCATCAAACTTTTGGCTCAGGTCATGATCTCATGGCCCCACGGCAAGCTCTGTGCTGACAGCTGACTAAAGTAGTTTTAAATATGTATTTTTTCTCCTTGAAAGAAACTGGAGAAATTAGTAAGGAAAGGGACATCTTTTTTGGTAAGTAAGGAAAATCAGATTGGGAGGACTTCAATGGCCCCAGAAAGCCTCATAAGAGGGGGAAGCTGGGGAGCGCCCCGGCAGTGTGGCCCCCATGCTCAGTGTGAGTTACCAACTGGGCTGACCAGCCTCTGCTAACGTCTGTGCCAGGAAGGTCGTCTGCTACCTTCTGTATTTAGGAGGATGCCTCCACTTTGGCCTCCGCCCATCATTTCCCCAGGGAACTCCTGAGACCCATTTCTCACCTGGAGTCCTGCGATGGCAGAGCTGTGCTGCCCGCAGGAAGGAAGGCCAGCCACCTCCTGCCCTGGTGACCCGGGCACCTGCGGGACCCCAGGCAGCCAGGGCTGTGTAGGGGGAAGGGCAGGAGCACAGAGGCAGCAGCATGAGGGGCTCACACAGAACGGAAGGGGAAGGGCCTGGGGCACCCTGATTGCTGGTCTCTCCAGGGCCCCATGCCCTGACCTCCCTCCCCACCAGCCTCTTGCTCCAACGTCTTGCTTCCCTGGGACCCAAACCGTGTTGGGGGCGACGGTCTCTAAGTTGCTGGCAACTCATTATGAATGACTAGTAACATTCACAACATTCTCTCAGTTTAAACATTATGAATGTTTAGGGGGCGCCTGGGTGGTCCAGTTGGTTCAGCACTGGACATGAACACCCTCAGGTCATGATCTCAGGGTTGGGGAGTTCGAGCCCCACATCGGGCTCACTGCTGTCAGTGCAGATCCCACTTTGGATCCTCTCTCTCTCTCCCCTGCTCTCTCTGTCTTTCAAAAATAAATAAATAAAATTTAAAAATAAGCCTCATGAAGGTATAGATTTACATTACATTTCTGGTTTCTTTATATTAAAGCTTAAGTATCAACCAGAAGAAAACCCAGCAAAGCAAACACTCCAATGACAAAAACGAAAAACAGAACAGAACAGAACAAAACCCAAACCAGAAAACTACACAAGATGATTGTATTTTACATTCTGAGAGAAGAAAATGAGGGTATGTAATTTCCTGAAGAAAATCAGTCAGTATTTTCTTTTTTGTAGTAAAGTCTCCTGAATAGGATTCTCTGACCACTTCTCTTTCAACGCTGCTGCCTCTCACATCTTTGTCAAGCTGACTTATGTTTTCAATAAAACCTCCAAGCATTAAAATTCTAAAGCCATCTGTCACAACCCATGCTTACTATTATTTTTTTAAACCTCAAAGCTGTACTTGAAAACAGCCAAGAGTAAATCTACATCCTCTTTGCTAGATCTGGAAAACTTGAGATTTCAATCATGGCCCATGTACTTATAACCTGTGTGACCTTGGGCTAGTTCTAACCTCTCATTGCCTCAGTTTCCCCATCTATAGGAAAATCCTCATGATAATGACCACAGTGGTGTGTGGTGAGGAAATCCGGGATAATAAGGGTAAAACACTGAGAACAGCATCTACCAAATAGTAATCACTGCGGAAGGGCTGCTTCTGAGTGCGTGACCGCACGGGCAGCAGCAAACATGTTTGTGGACGAATGCAGGAATTTATGCTCCAGACTGGAATCAAGAGGCTCCCACTACTATTCGGAATGTCGTTATTTGGAAGACATTGAGTGCCGCTGCAAATTCAAGCCCTTATTTGATGTTTGAACTGCGGAATCTGTTTCCATGAAAAATGTAGATGTAGTCCTCTAAATAATTTACCAGCCGTATTGTTGTCTCAAAAGAAACGTAAAAATGTGTGAAATACTAGAAAACCCTAATACGCCATCTATTTGGAAGTTTAAGACCCGAGGTTTACGAAACGCTTACTCTCTCTCTCTCATGAGCATATTCCTCCAGCTTAGTGAGTGCTATGTTCAAGCAAATTTTGCTTTCTTTAGGGGACACAGGGGCAGACGATCTTTTCATAAATACAAAGGAGGATAAGAAGTGTATGTGTGGACTTTCATGCTGACTACCTAGAATCGAGTCTCCCCTGGGCCAATCAGCAGGATTTTGGTATTAAGTTAAATCATTTGAAATTTTTCTCCCATGAAAGGAGGCTGGCACAGAAAAAGCTGTGGAGTTAACCTATAAACAAAATGCCACACACACACACACACACACACACACACACACACACACACACACAAACATGTCATGACTCAGAATAATGAAATCCACACTCCTTATCATGATCTAAAAATATCTGTGGGACTTGGTTCCCATCTATCATTGCTAACTCATTTATTTATTTATTTATTTATGTTTATTTATGTTGAGAGAAAGAGAGAGAGAGAGAGAACAAGAGTGTGTGTATGAGCAAGGGAGGGGCAGAGAGAAAGAGGGAGAGAAAGAATCCCAAATAGGCTCTACTCTGTCAGCACAGAACCTGACACGGGGCTCAAACTCATGAACCATGGGATCATGACCTGAGCCGAAATCAGGAGTCACACACTTACCTGACTGAGCCCCCCAGGAGTCTCTACGAACTCATTTTTAAAGCCTTTGTATCCACTCAGTCCACTTCAGACCAATGGTTGGTTTCCTTTTTGGCTTTTGGAGGGTTTTTTTTTCTTTTGTATTGTTTTGTTTTTGGAACATGTTAATGTCATTCTAACCTTAGCGTCTTTGTGCTTGCTCTAATTCCTGTGCTTGCTCTTATTCCTGGAAGGTTCTTCTCCAGGATCTTCCAAAGTTTTTTTTTTCTTTTTCTTATTTTATTCAGATCATCACTGAGATTCGAGCTGAAACAGTGGGGTGCGTTACGGGCACTGAGGCCATGCTGTGTGGAATGCCAAGATGGCAGGTTCAAGTTCCCTGAGTCCGAAGAAGCATCACGGGCAGGGAAGGCACACCCAAGTCCAAAATACGTGTTTCAGGGTCACCCCAAAAGGCTCTGTGGTGGTGCAGCTTTCCACACCCAGGTGGGGCCCACATATCATGGAGACCCCTCTGTGAACAGGCTCACGTTTGTTCCCTGGTCAGTTGGTTGTCAAGATACTGCAGGTGCCCACAGGTCTGGATGGAGACAGAAGAGGCAATGTCCACAGTGGCTGATATTGAAGGAGCCTGGGTCACTTGCTCTTATAACTTAATCGTACCTTCTGGATTAGCCTGAGCTGGCCATTTTATATACCATTTCCATTTGATAAGAGATTGACACTTTACACACCCAAACATATGGTCAGGTGGGCCAGATGACAGCCATTTCATGATGGAAGCTCAACTCACAGGATCACCTGATAGTCCAGGAACGAGTGTTCAATTTCTACAAGACCAAAAGCTGTTTCTCAAAAAAGGAAAAGCCGTTTTCAGAAGAGGGCATGGCTTTACTCCAGAATCTGAGGGGTCTATGTGGTGATTCTAGAACAGGTGCTTGCCAGCATCTCTGGACATGTCCCTGTTTGTCACGGATGCCGGGAGCACCATTGCACTTGCCAGAGGGCAGAACCGCTTGTCCCGCAGCCTGACAGGCAGGATGCCAGCACGTCCTGCTGGGGGCCCACTAGGGGCAGGTGGTCCTCTGCAGTGTCCCGTGCACAGGTCGGGGTAACACACTCACATAGGGCAGATGTTGCTTCTATTTTCATATCTTAATTTTTTAAAGTTTATTTATTTTTAGAAAGAGAGAGAAAAGGAGAGAGAAAGCATGAGTTGTGGAGAAGCAGAGAGAGGGAGAGAGAGAGAACCCCAAGCAGGCTCCACACCATTAGCACAGAGCTTGAAGAGGGGCTCAAACTCTTAAACGATAAGATCATGACCTGAGCTGAAACGAAGAGTCAGACCCTTAATCAACTGAGCCACCCGGGGGCCCCTTCATTCTTCATTTTTAAAAAAGGTAATACCTTGTAGGTATTCCAAAAAAAATTGTCAAGCATACAGAATTTGAAAGTGTGTGCTTCCAGAAAATATATAATACAGCTGAAATGGCAACTTTAAAAACCCAAAGGTCCCTTCCAATACTAAAATTGTGTGATTCCATAAATTATTTTTGTTTCTAAGATATTCTTTCAAAATAATTTATTATTGACAAAACACACTGTTCTCTATATATGCTTTATTCTTAGAAATGATTACCAAGTATATTTAAAGTAGGATACTGAAAGCCATTTAGATCACAAAGACTTGTGTTTTATCCTGGCAGGAATTTTTCCTGAATGAACAGCAGAGAATGTCTTTTAAGTCTGTTTTTTAAAATGTTTATGTGTTTATTTATTTATTTTAATTTTTTTAAGTTTCTTTATTTTGAGAGAGAGAGTAGAGGAGGGGTACAGAGAGAGCCAGAGAGAAAATCCCAAGCAGCTGTCAGCCTGGAGCCTGATGTGGGGCTCGAACCTGAAAACCATGAAGTTAGGACTTGAGCCCAAATCAAGAGTTGGACACCTAATTGACTGAGCCACCCTGGTGCCCCAAATCTGTTTTAAAAGCAGATAATAACTAGAAAAGTATATATGTTAAATATATAGTATATTAAGATAATTGATGACATTTTTAAATTTTAAAAGTCTATAGATTTTCCAAGATAAACTGTAGGAAGTTGTATACTTATTAATAATATTTAAAACATTTTATTTTCTTTATTCAATGTCTCAAGAAAGCAACACTTTTATGATGTATGCACTAGGTTCATGATATAAATTTGTCATACAAGTAAAATAATTACACATTATATGATGGAATAATCATTTATTTATTTTTTTATTTTTTTAATGTTTTATTTATTTTGGATACAGACAGAGACAGAACATGAGAGGGGGAGGGTCAGAGAGAGAAGGAGACACAGAACTGGAAGCAAGCTCCAGGCTCTGAGCTAGCTCTTAGCACAGAGCCTGACGTGGGGCTTGAACCCACAAACGTGAGATCTGACCTGAGCCGAAGTCGGAGACCTAACTGACTGAGCCACCCAGGCGCCCCTGGAATAATCATTTAGAATGAACTGATTGTTTAATAAAATATACACATACAATCATTGAAAACAATTATTTGAAATTTATGCTATGTCACTGAGTTTTCAAATGTCAAATTCATCAAGAGAGTTGAACCAAATAGAAGGCTCAGTGGTCATGACTTCTGAGTTTAACTGAAAACATTTTAAGATGTACAAGAAGGTGGGGCACCTGGGTGACTCAGTTGGCTAAGTGCCTGACTTTTGATTTCAGCTCAGGTCATGATCTCACAGTTGGTGGGGTTGAGCCCCTCATCGGGCTCTGCATTGACAATGCAGAGGCTACTTGGGATTCTCTCTCTGTCTCTCTTTGCCTTTCCTCCTCTCTCTTTCTCTCTCAAAATAAATAAATACATAAATACAATAAAATTTAAGCTGTACAAGAAGGAATTCAGACTCTTAGGACCTCTGCAAACAGGCACCAACTCATCTGTAAAATTTTGCCCATCACATCTGCTATTTCCTCTGCAGAAGATGCTCAATATGCATGAATGGAATGAATGGACACATTGTGACCCATGAAATGGTCCTCATGTTCCCCCTTCAGGCTCTGTGTTCCCCTGCCTCCACCCTGCCTTATCTCTCACCTGCCGCAAGGCTGGTCCACTCCTGAACAGAAGTGCTTACCTCGCCGTCCAGCCCACCACGTGCCTTCCCCGTGTGGCCCATCACTCTCTGGACTCACTGTCATGCTGTGCTCCCTCTGGGCTTCTTGCTTTATCTCATCTCTGCTGTCATAATATGCACTGCTGGCCAAGTGTGTAGTCGATGATACATAAATTGTTTGGGTTGTTTGATTGATGTTTACAGACACAGAAAGGTGTTTGATTTTCTCATGTTTACCCTAGGAAAAGCTAGCATAAAAGATTCAGTCTTACAAAGAATGTGAATCACATACCAGAAGTAGCCACATTTTGATTTCAGAAAAGTCATCCTGGAAAATAACTTGCCAAGCGCTCATTTAAAGATTATGTCTTTTGAAAACCAAATGATTCTAGGCTACCCAGAATCTTAGAATCTAAGAGGAAGCATCCAACGTGCGCATATGGACGGTGCCAACTTCAGGCATAAATGCATGATATTTGCCAGTTTTACCTTTTTGACTCACTTAGAAATCATTTAATTATAAAATCCCAAGGAAATTGACCCAAAGTATACCTTAAGTAGTGATAATGTATATTTTTCAACATCTAACCAATACAGTTAGTCTTCACTGTGCACAGTTCAAGGTCAGCAGAGACCTCCGTGGGGCTGGACAGAACATAGACAGCGTCAGCCTCCACCCACCCCTCATACGCACTTGTGCTCGGGGTACGTTTGTGTGGCTGAGTTGCTGATTCCTCCAAATGGTCACTGGTGGACGGTGGAGAAAGAAAGGTCTCTCCAGAGAGGGTCTGTGGATCAAGCTGCATTTTCCAATGTTCTGATTTGTCTCAGGCCACTTCTCAAAAAAAATTTTTTTAAATGTTTTTTATTTATTTTTGAGAGACAGAGACAGCGCAAGCAGGGGAGGGTCAGGGAGAGAGGGAGACACAGAATCTGAAACAGTCTCCAGGCTCTGAGCTGTTAGCACAGAGCCCAATGCGGGACTCGAACCCACAAACCGTGAGATCATGACCTGAGCTGAAGCCAGACCCTTAATCGACTGAGCCCCCCAGGCGGCCCTCAGGGCCACTTCTTAGATCCATCAACTCCTCCCTGGTACACTGTGCAGCATACCTCTCCGCCAGCACTTGCTGATTTGTGTCGCTCCTGTAGGGGAGTAACCAAGCCCTCCTCCATCCCTCCAGGCTGTGCACCTGTTTATTGCATCTTTTGCCACAGTTATAGCAATTTGCACAGAAAGACTTATTTTTGGCTATGGAAGCCCAAACAGGCAACTTGATGAGTCTGCTGAGCTCTGGGTATCCTTCTTCATGTCCCTGCCATCAAAGAGCAAACCCTTCTTCCCAAGGATGATCTCAGTCAATAATCCCGGCCACGTACGGAGTCCATTATATGCTTGAAGGCCTCCCAGGGTGAGGAAGCCAACATGACCTGACGACAGCCATCACCTGCACTGCTGCGATCACTTGCTCTGTCCCTGGCACAGCATGTCCCCTGGGAACTAGGACCTGTCCAAGCACAGCCTGAAGTGGCTGGGACAGGAAGCACAACTTTCCCAAGTGGGCCTCTTCTACCAAAGGTCGTACTGGCTGGAGGTCAGAGAATACACCACCTCATAAGGCCCCACCTTTCTTATAGAGCAGGTTCCCGGGTCTGAGGTGATTCTAGGGGAGACCCCAGGACAACAGCCAGCCTGAGCACCAGCGCCGTGAGGGTGTGCAGCTCCGGAGTGAGGCCCATTCTCAGTAAAGACGGACACTTCCCCTGCAGGGGGTACGGTGTCTGACCCAAGAAGGCTATCCTCACATGGCTGGCTCGTTTTCTCAAAGGTTTGTACCTTATCTAGGCTCTGCCTCAGTTTCTCAGGCTTTCAGCAGGGACGGTAGCTAAAGCCACCTTGGTGAATAGGTGACCTCATTGCTGGGCTCCTCCCTGCCACATGGTCACTCCATTCGTGGGCAGATGATGCTAGTGGAGAGGTGAGGAAGTCTAGAAGGCAATTGACTTCCACTCAGCGAGTTCTCCCCTCTAGCGGGTGCTTGGGCATCTCTTTGACACTGGAGGTTCTCTCATAAGCAATTGATACAAAAAAATAGAAGAAGAACCTCAAAAACCTTCCTTTTGGCCTCCCATCTTTCAGTCTTGCTCCTTAAGGCTCCTGGCCGCCTAGACAAGCCATCCTTCTGCGAGGGAGTGGGTGTTCTTCTCACCGTGTCTCTTCCCCCAACATGTAACAATGGGCACTGCTTTGCAGTTGGCCTCCTGGGAGAATCTCAGGGCCACCCCTGAAAGCAAAGTGAGTGCTATTCAGTGAGTTTTGGGACTGAAATAATATAGAGAGACTCATTCTTTGGACTGGGCTTCAAATACTTCTTCCTCGGTCAGCTGGTTGAGGTGGACATCCCTTCCCATCCCCAGAAGATCATATGTGCGAGGCATGTCAGCCTTCCAGAGACAGCGCAACATGCAGGTTGGGAGCTTTCTTCTGTGTAACTTCCTGTGCCCTTGGGCCTGCTCAGGGTGGATGCCAGAATGCACAGTGTCCCTTACACGGTGGACGGCTGGTGAGCCCCTGACCGTCAGGCCTTGTTGGGGAGTTCAGTTCGGCAGCAGCCATCTTGCATTGCTGAACACCTGTGGTGACGTCATCACTCCTCTCTTCTCAGTTAGGGATTCATCCACGAACAGGGCCTAACAGCTGCCAGGACGCAGTGGGGGATGAGAACGGGAACTTTCCTAAAGGTGGCATGTCTTGCTACAGACTCCTAACGGTCTGCCTGTGGCTTGATGACTGGGTTTGTCGCAGACACTCCATGGTGGCCTCTCTGTCACCACACAGGAAGCGCCCCTGGGGTTGCAGCATCAGAACACCCAGCTGGCAGATACCTTTGAACTGCAGCCTGAACCTGCCTCAGTCTTTTTGTTCTCTCTGGGCCCCTGAATATCAGCAACCTGCCAGGGCATCTGGGTAGCTCGGTCAGTTGAGCGTCTGACTCAGGATTTCAGCTCAGACCTCAATCTCACGGTTCTTGAGATCAAGCTCCGAGTTCGGCTCTGTGCTGTGGCAAAGAGCCTACTTGGGATCCCCCCTCTCTCTCTGCCCCTTCTCCACTCTAACTTCCTCTCTCTCTCTTGTAAAATAAAAAAATAAGCAAAAAAAACCCAGCAACCTCCCAAGTCGTTCAATAAAAGGACAGGGGAGAACACTCTGTCTCAAGATGGCAGGAGGCCTGCCAAGGGCTGTCTTCCTTTGCCAGCGGCAGCTGCTGCAAGATGCAGTAACTGGCCCTTTAATTCCAATGAGCCCCAGCATGTCCCAGACACCAGACTCCTACACATTTCACTGGTGTGGCAGGTGGACCCTGAATATTCATGTGGCTTCTCCCCTCATCTTTAGTGAGAGTATGACTCACAAGGGCACCTGGGGTACATTCCACTTCAGCCTTCCGTGTCCAAATAAGTGATGTGGACGAGATTTCTGGCCGGGGCTGAGGGACAAACTCAGCAAATACCACGGCCTAAAAGTAACTACAAAATTGGACAAAATTGGTAACAACAACGCAGCACTCTGGAAATGGACTAAAGGCAAACAGCAATCTAAGAGTCTCTTGGGCCTGAAAATATTCTGAATTTCAGGAAAAAGCAATTGGAGTTTGCAGGACTCTGGCCTGAAGGCGATTCTACGCCCTGCCTTCAGCGTGGCAATGACAAGGTTCTGCCAGAACAGCGCATACCATGGGGAGAAGATACTTCTCTGTCAAGGTGGCCGGGTTCATTGTTCAGCAGTGGGCTATGGCCATGCTCAGGGGCTCTGTTCGTGGCAATAACTTCTTAAAGTGGGCCAGGGGCAAAGGGTGCCAAGTGCCTTCACCTGGCATTGCCATCATGCTTGGAGCACGTGCGCAGCAAGACCAGACAAGGGCCAAGCTAGTACACATTCCTGGCCAAACTTGAGCAGCATGTGTGAGCAGAGGAGACCTGAAGGGGCCCGAGGCAGAGTAAGACTGAGCATCCAGAGTACACAGACCTCGGCTTCTCAACTCATTTTACAAGAAAGATACAAGAATTCTTGGAGAAATGACCTATTCAAGCATTGGGACAGAGAATATAGAGGATTATCTCAGGACACATTAGAAATAAAGGAAGTGCTCCAAAAATAACACAGTGATGAGTGTATGTCAAGAGGAAATGGACCCAACTGAAAGAGCTCTCAATGGACAAAGCTAGAACAACAATGCAATAAAAGATATATTCGTGGATGGTAACCCACGATATAAGATAAATACCCATGAGTCCTTACTGATATGAAAGTGGTAAATAAGTGAATAAATGAGGAAGAAGAGACAAAATTTCCATGCACAGTTTCAGATGATGTGTGTAGATACTCTGCCTTCAAGGGGATGGAGCATAACTCCTTATCTCTTAAATGCTGGGTGCGTGCAGTGACTTCCTTTCACAGTGCACAGTGTGGGGAGGGACAGGAAGAACCCATTCCCGGTGGAGAAATCTGTCAGGCACCCTCTTGGGTTTCACATCAGCAGTGATCAGTCCTGTTGAGAGTATGCCTCTACCTTTCAATGTTATTTAAACCTGAAACTTCTCTAAAAACGTTTATTTAAAATATAAAGAAAGAGGGCGCCTGGATGGCCCAGTTGATTTAGCGACTGGCTTTTGATTTTGGCTCAGGTCATGATCTCTTTGTGAGTCTGAGTCTTGCTTAGGACTCTGTGCTGACAGTGTGGAGCCTGCTTGGGTTTCTCTCTCATACTGACCCTTCCCTGCTCATTCTCTCTCTCTCTCTCTCTCTCTCTCTCAAAATAAATAAATAAACTTAAAAAATAAAAAATAAAGAAATACAGACATGATACAGACTTGAGAGCATCCTGTTCTGAATGTCTTACCTAGTCAGACACACTTCCATCCATGGAAGTCAGAAGCCTTACTGGTCAGACATGCTGAGTACAATTCCATCCAATCATTGGCTCACTGTTAAACGTTCAGACATAAAATGAAAAGCAAGAATATATATAAACAAACAAGAAAAAAGTGAATGGCAACAGTAGGTTGCTTATTACAGGAAATACGGAGTTCACTGACTCAGCCCAGGAGGCACTAAGCAAACAAAAGCAGCAGCAACAAGTATCAGACTCCCTCCCACCTCCCTCCTGCCCTTCCTGCCTTCTCTCCGTTTTTCTTCCTTCCAGCTACTTTTCTGTCTATTCTGTCTTTCCCTCGATACTCCTTATGAGTCAACTATGGTACCTATTATAGAACAAAGAATTTTAAAAAAATGAATAAGGATCTTAGACAAACTAGAGTGTTTTGTTTTTCTGTGTGTATTCATTGACACAGAGAAATAGACTATTGAAGTATAAAAAGATGGAAGCCAGCTTTAATGTTGCCTTTCATTTCCCTTAAATTGCTGGAACAGTTGGAGGAGTGTCCTGGGCCCAGGGGATGACGAAGGCTGTGGCTTTTACCAGCCTCGTCAAGACATAGCAGGGACGGAAGGCAGAGAAGAGTCTAAAAAACAATCTAGTAGCTCAAACCCACCACACTCCCATTTCAAACAGAAAATGTGCCTCCAATTAAACTGGCTCATTGCAGTCAAGTGTCGATTTTTAATTTAAGGCCTGGGGCATCCGCTAATTTAGATGGGCATTAACCAGTGTGATAAAGTCTGATTACAAAATGACAGATATGGGGCGTCTGGGTGGCTCAGTCACTTAGGCGTCTGACTTCGGCTCTGGTCATGATCTCGCAGTTTGTGGGTTCAAGCCCCTTGTCGGGCTCTATGATGACAGCTCAGAGCCTGGAGCCTGTCTTCTTATTCTGTGTCTTCCTCTATCTCTGACCTTCTTCTTCTCACATTGTCTCTCTGTCTCAAAAAAATAAAACATTAAAAAAAATTTTAAATGGCAGATATACCAGTGATGTACAACTGTGCATCCAAGGACCATGCGTCTAATAGTAAAAGAAATTTACAAAATGGCCACGATACAGTAAGGTCATGGAACATTCCTAAGGGCTGTGCGGCACAGACATGAAGGTCCCCTGATAGGGGCTTGGGCTTCATCTTTGGTTCAAACATGAACCTAACTTCTTACCATGGAGGCCTTGCAACTGCTCGTAGAAACTCAAAGGGCAACACATCAATAATCCAGAAGCAGTAATTTCTAGTTGCAGAAGGATGATTAGACAGCGTACTGTTTGCCTAACTCGGAGCCTCCGTGCACGTCTGCTGATTGTAATACTTCTGCACCTGGTTATCACCGAACACATTTGTCACGCGTGGAGAGAAGTGCGGCGGCAGGAAGCACATGAAGTTCAATAACTTTTCCAAGTCACGTGGCAGGGAGAAAGGGGATTTGAACTCACACCTGCGGGACCCTAACGTTGAATTCCCTGCCTTTGAACTATCGTTCGTGGCCACCAGCACAAGCCTCCAGTAGAGCACTAGGGACACTCATATGTGTATCTGCAGGATGCTTGTTTAGTTCCATCAGTCAGGGTCCCAGTAGACCGCTGAGAGCACCCCAGCTGTTTAAACAGAATGGAGAACATAACCAGATCCTAGCTCGTCAGCTTTTGAGATCTGAGAAGTCAAAACCCAACCATGTGGCAGTGCAGTAGGCAGCTACGTCTTAGAAAGTTCAGAAATAAAGGCTGGGGATTGGGGGAATCAGAGTGTAGAAGTTTGAAAGGCCGCCCCTCTGTGTGGGACACAGGTATCCAAAAACAGTTCTAGCCGCCTAGGACCTTCACTCAGGAGCTCAAAGGAGGAAACCCTGTCTGTCTCTCAAAGGAACAATGTGGTTTGAAGAGGCCAACGCCGAACTGCAAAGCAAAGTCTACGGGGATGGGTTTAAACTGGCGAGAGCTGAAGCTTGATAACCAATAGGCTCACTGAGGCCCTATTTCCAGACACCCAGATGGTTTTTTCGCAACTGTCAGAAATTCTTCTCATGGGTGCAACTGGCTATGAGTCACGACCATCACTGAAATTAACTAATAACAGGAGCTGTAGTAAGTAGGTATTTTGTTCTCCAAATGCCATATTTTAACAAAAAGAATTCAGAACAAACTTGATTTGATATATCATTCATGTTTCCTTTTATTTATAAAATGATAGTTAATTTTAACTTGCATTTCAAAATCAGTGCAGGAGCGTTGATATTTTTATCAGAGACTCACAACTAAATATAGTCCCTCGGCTGCAAACTTACATAAAATATTTACTTGAACATAATTATACCACAAAAGCTTATTCAAATGCCAAGCTCCTTTAGGACATTCTCACAGTTGTCTTAAAGCTAGACAGGATGGTTAATCATGGCGTAATTACTCTGACCTTAAGCCACATATATCTTTTTATGTATCATGCTATTTATAACACATTTTGGCAGATTAGCCTTTCAAATGTAGAGGAGCCTATTTAGTAAGATGAGTCATCATTATTGTCATCCAGAACACAGAGACATGCCTGAGAGATAGTTCCTGGACTCCACCTAAACGCACAGCACTCTTCTAGAAATACAGAGGACTTTGGAGAAGCTGTCAGGCACATCATGAATTCACATTCGTATAGAGGATAAGTCACGCACACATGAAAATTACATTATTCACAGCATGTCGTGAGAATCAAATGTACGCTATAATCTATAAGTGTTATAAAAACCGAAAGGAGAGAAGGAAATTCCCTATGGTACTCAGTGAAGTAGAAAGAAGTAGAATTTGAGTTTGACTTTGGAGAATCATTGGTCTGTGCTCTCATCCCTCACCCACCCTGAGTACTGTTGTGAGCCCTTAACTCAAGTCATGTTAGCTGTTTTTCCCAACATTCTTTTGAGTTCTGCGCCAGCAGTTTTGCTGTGTTGGTCCCTAAATCTCCAGTTTGTTTTAATAAGCAGAATCCAAACATTTTGCTGTGAGGCAGTGGACCACACATTAGAGAACAATGGTCGATGTCCCCTATTCTTTCTCAGTCTCCCCAGAACAACAGGCATGCAGATGAAAAGGACTGCGTGCTACACACAAAGGCACACTGCCCTCCTATCCCCAAGAGAGAGGTAATGCTCTACCAGGCCAAGGTAATAGCCACATATAACATCAGTTCCGTGAGTCTTTACAGTGGTTTCACGTAGAAAACCACCACTGTGACCAAGATGCAGGGAGCGCCTGGGTGGTTCAGTCAGTCCAACTTCAGTTCAGCATCCAACTTAGGCTCAGGTCATGCTCTTACAGTTCATGAGTTCCAGCCCCACAGCCAGCTCTCTGCTGTGAGCACAAAGCTGGCTTCAGAATCTGTGTCCCGCCCTCTCTGCCCCTCCCCAACTTGTGCATGCATCTGCGCACTCTTTCTCTCTCTCTTTTCTCAAAAACAAACAAACAAACAAACAAACAAAAACATTAAAAAAAAGGCGCAGAATATTTCTATCACCCCAAAAAGATTTCTCAGGCCCCTTGGCAGTCTGCTGTCCCTCTATCCTTAGCCACAGACAACCACTGTTTTCCTTTCCTTTGTTACAGATTATATTTCATAAAAACAGTGTCATACGTTACACATGATGCACACAGGTTTGCACTGTATGCGCATGACTTGGTGACGTTTCTTTCATGCAGCATGAGGGTTTTGAGTTTCATCCATATCGTTTCATGTATCAGTCATTGGTTTCTTTTGATTGCTGAGTAGTATTTGTGTTATAGTTTAAAATGAGAAACATGTATTTGATCTTCTTCCTTTCTGTTGCCAGGCTCCTAAAAACCTTGGAATTTTCTAATCAGTGAGACCAATAAAGGTATCTTTTTTAATGTTAATGAGATGACTTTTGAATGGGGACTGGTTCCCAGAGAAGTCAGCCCTGTGATCAGTGGATTGTAGTTTTCAGTTCTACTCTGACTGGTGGGGAAGGGTAAGGGGCCAGGGGTTGGAGTAATTATCAATGGCTAATTTAATCATTCACATCTAATGAAGCCCAAAGGACATGGCTCCGAGAGTTTCTGAGTTGGTGAAGACACGGAAATTCAGACAGAGTGGGATTCCTGGCGAACTTCCGTGCCCTTCCCACAGACCTTCCCCTAAGCATCTCCTCCTGGCTGTGCCCGAGTTACAGTCTTTAATAAACTGGTCATCTTGTAAGTAAAAGGTTTCTCTGAATTCTGTGAGCCACTCTAGCAAATTAATCAGACTCCAGGAGGTCGTCATTGGAACCTTCAACCTGTAGCGGGTACATCAGATCCCCTGGTAACAACCTGGGCTTGTGATTCCCATCTGAACTGAGAGAAGTTTTCTGGAACCTAGCCCCCAACCCGTGGGACCTGACGCTATCTCCAGGGAGTGTCAGCATTGAGTGGAATTATAAGACACCCAGCTTGTGTCCGGGAATTGCTTGATGGTGTAGGAAAAACACTCTTATAAATTCAACTTGGTACCAGGATTTTAGTATTCAATTGTGCTGATTGTTTGTCTATTCAGTACTGATGGATATTGGGTTGTTTCCAGTTTTGAGCTATTATACATAAAGCTACCATACACCATTTCCTACAGGGCTTAGTGGACATGTATTTTTCATTTCCTTTGGGTAGACGCAGCTCTTACTTTTTTATGGCATTCTCGTTTGGGGCCACTTGGTGATAGCAGTTGGATCCTCTCTAACCAATCTAGTTGTATATCATAAAAGAAAAATCTGATAAGCTACAGATGAATGTATCAGAATTACACTTTTCTCTTCTATTATTTAAGTAATTTATTCATCATCTTTCCTTATTTTTAAATATTTAATGTTATATATTCAGATGACCAAAGAAGCTATTCATGTACAAGGGCAACTAGTCTATGTAATCAGACTGTCTTATAAATTGATAACCAATTTTAAATTGAGTTTAAATTACTAAGGGAGTAGTTAGGGTGCACAGTGGTCTAACTTCACAGCTGTCTAAGCTGTGAGTAATATCAAACTTCTGCTGAAATAGTATGAACTAACTGTGATATCTCAAGTCAGGCATTGCTTGGAGCATAACTATTGACACATCTACTGCAGACAACGGCCAGAGACCTAGGTTGGGCTCTGCACTGACAGTGTCTCATTTTCAGATGAGGAAAATGAGGTATTAGAATGTTAAGTAATTTGCTGGACATCACAAAGCCAGTAAGCAGCAGACCTTGGGGGACAAGGGGGACTCTATCCAAGGTGTCTTTTCCAGAGGCCACACACTCAACCTTCAGTGACTTTACTAAACTTTGCTGACTGAAGAAAGGAACATGACTTATTTCTCTGTATCCCCAGTGACTACTAGATTGACTAGGCATTCAATAAACATAACATATTATAATTTAATAACTCAAGAGTCTTCTAATATAAAGCTCCGAACATGAAACAATTGATCATTTTTTCTATTTCATTAACATTGTCAAATCACATGACTCATCATACTTTTGTTTGAATTTGTGGGATTTTTTAAAGTTCATTTATTTATTTGGTTGGGGGAGGGACAGAGAGGAAGAGAAAGAATCTAAAGCAGGTTCCCCACTGTCAGTGCAGAGCCCAATGCTGAGCTCGAAACTAAGGACTATGAGATCATGACGCTGAGCCAAAATCAAGAGTTGGACACTTAACTGAGCCACCCATGCGCTCCGCAAATCTTTTTTTTTTTTTTTTTTTTTAGTTAATTCTTTTTGATAAACTCCTGAGCCAGCAGATCTCACCCAGAAGTGAGTAGTCTGTATGCTATGTGGAATCTCTCTCTCCAGGATGATTTATGCCCCAGGAAACAACCTTCTGGGTGTTTGATCTACACCTGCTATTTGTACAGAGCCAACAGGTTTGCTCTGATGCCTGAAGATCTAACTCAGTTCGTTAGGTTGAATTCCACATATACTCAGCCTTTACCTCTCTTTTCGGGATTAAAAAGAAAAGAGAGAGGGAGGGAAGAGAAAAAAGAAATCAAAATTAAAAAGAACAGAAGGCATCTCACATTGAGAAATGACTGTCCCCAGGGAGTCTCTATTCATGGGCCAGGGTTTGCTCTGCCAAGTATAAATTTTGCAGCAACAGAACCAAGTGATGGGAGGCCTGTAACTTCCGGGCAGTGCTCAGGAGGCAAGGTGGAGGTGGGATTCCCATGGCCCCTCCCTCGGGCTCATGGAGGCCTTTCATGCATCTGGAGCTGATGTCTGGTTTCTACAAGGTCCAGAAAGATTTCCAATGGGATCACATCTCTGAGTGCTTTACACTCACTTGAGTCAAGTTGCTTTCACCTCCTCACTCTGTTCTTACTCCCAGGAAAGGACTTAATGTCACTGTCATACGTTTTAGCTCTCTAAGGAGAATGAAATGCAAGGAAAGCCAGTATTTAGGTCTATAGATGAAACTTAGGCATGATTAAGTATTAACTCAAGGACAAATTACCCATGGATCCTCATACTATTAAATGATTTGATACCTATCTTGAACTCTCTTTTATTTCCATTATTTCAGACCAAGCAAGATACTGGACTTGAATTACAACTCAGAATGAGAAAGATATTGAGGTCAGGGAGGAGATGCATCTGTTCAGTGGACAATACCATTGCTGCCCATCCACCATGACTCTTCCTGGAAATGGAACTGAATGGAAGGCTAAGAGCTTCTGCTGGCTGAATCCGCATGCACATCACCACAGAGGTTATGGGGAGAATGGATCCACCTTCATTCTCCACCAACGGGAAGGAGAAGCTATTCTTTATAAAATCAATGCAAATAAAATAATAAGGATTAGGGGCACCTGGGTGACTCAGTCAGTTAAGTGTCTGACTCTTGATTTCCACTCAAGTCATAGAGTTCACATCCCGCCTCGGGCTCTGCATTGACAATGTGGAGCCTGCTTGGGATTCTCTCTCTCCCTCTCTCTTTCTCTGTCCCTTCCCTGCTCTCCTCTTTCAAAAAATAAATAATAAAAAAAGATCAAAACTTTTCAAAATGATAGAGTGCTATACAATGGTAGGAAATTCATTATAAATCTACCAAAGATTGCGAATACTGAGCAGAAATCAAACAAGAATAAGAATATGCTCTTTTCTTTCCTATTTCCTAATCTCTACTTGCATTATGAATTATGTGACAAGTTAAGCATCATATTTGGTCTTAAAAGGTGTGAATAAAAGGGAGTTTAAAATAGCTATCAAATCGTTTAGAACTGTGGAGATTGATGGGTTATTTTTTCTTGAGTTAATTATTCATCATTGCCTAAAACTTCATCTATAAATGGACATGTAGGCTTTTTTGGTGATTCAATTACATTTTTTCTTGATTTCTAGGCCACCTGGAGGGCTCAGTCAGCAAAGCGTCTAACTTTGGCTCAGGTTCATGTGTTCGAGTCCCACATCGACCTCTATGCTGACAGCTCAGAGCCTGGAGCTTACTTCATATTCTGTGTCTCCCTCTCTCTCTGCCCCTTCCCTGCCATACTTTGTCTCTGTCTCTTTCAAAAAAATATTTAAAAAATTAAAAATATTTTTATTGATTTCCACAGATTATATTTATTTTCAGTTTCTGTACTACTAATGAATATATTACTTCACTGGCAGTATTGATTTTAAAATTCCTCCCTTCAGTTTATAACTTTGCATGTAGTGGGTAATGCTCATAGTTGCAAAACCAATAGTTTATTGATAAATACATAGAAATATTCAAAGACTAATATATCAGTAAAATAACATTTATAGTCTTATATTAATACAGTAATATTAAAATGCTGAATCACTGAATCGGTTATTTATTCCAAGATTTTCTCTACAATGACACAGAAAAGTGTAATATAAATATCGAAGCTCACAGAGTTAAACTTTGATCTAAATTAACCAGCGTGTTGCAGTAGACAGCTGAATTTTAAAAATTTGAATATTTATTTAATACCTATTGAGGGGCTATTATGTATAATATTCTGATATTCTATTTAAAAAATTAAGTGTCTTTAGAGGTGTCTGGGTGACTCAGTTGGTTGAGTCTGCTCTTGATTTTGGCTCAGGTCATGATCTTATAGTTCATGAGTTTGAGCCCCATGCCAGGCTCTGCACTGACAGGGCAGAGCATGCTTGGAATTCTCTCTCTCTCCTTCTCTCTCTGCCCCTTCCCCACTCATGCTCACCCACGCACTCTGTCTCTCTCTCAAATAAATAAATAAACTTAAAAAAAGGAAGTGATTTTATATGGAGAAAACAGTTTAGCCTGGGAAGAAATACTTTGAAAGTGGCATTTAGGAACAGTCAGGGAACCACATGTGAGCATGATGGACTCAAGTTGCATCTTCAAGAAAACTAAAATCTGGATGGAAGAATAAGAGAAAGCAAATTCTAGGGGAGAGCAGTTTGTGCCAAATATTGAAAAAATGCAGAACCTAGCCTGTGTCTGGCACATTTAGACAACCTCTTGGGCCAGAGAATGGATTTCACTTGGGAGCATAGGGAAAAATATAGTTGGAAAGTTATGTTATATGCTCTTACTTTTAATTATAAGAAGATTCTTCTGGCATTATACAAAACAGCCTATTTCTCTGCATAGTTGCAAAGCCATTTTGGAAGCTAACATGAAAAAACGCTTTGTCCTTGATCCACTCGGTCTCTCCTTTTCACTTGTTTTTTCCTGAGTAACAAAGCACGAGTTGAGGGAAAAACGGCCATAGAAATATGACTGGGCTAGGGCATGGGAAAATGGTCTCTCAAGTCTAAGGATCGATGCCAGAAGAGAGAAGATATTTTTTATGATACTTTAGTCTAAATGACATTTGCTCTGGGTAAATTGCTCTATCTGTTGGTAACTAGATGCCTCTCTTTGCATGCCGGCTATTGAAATTTCCATCATGACAATTATCCCAATGGGCTGGGTAAATGTCTACTCCCTGCTCTGTATTTCTTTCTAGATGTCGATTGAATGAAAACCACAAAACGTAAGTGATGTGAAAAGTAGAAAAAGGAGTTTTTGCTCAACCTCTGAAAAGAAGAACAAAGACATGAGGGACAGTAAGAAAGACCCTCCTTATCAAAGACTCCATTTGCTCCTTCATGTTCTCCCAGCCTTCCTGGGAGTTCGCTTTTAACCCTGTCACCAATTCAGAAATGGGTTGTGCCTAGTGATGCCGTCATTTTGGGGCCAAGGGATTAAAAATCCAGTGCATTCCCACTGCTTCTCTTCTCTTCCAGTAGGGCCTGTAAGAGGTCTTGGGACAAGGAGATGATGAGTCTTCCAACAAAAAATAACCCAAATATCTGCGAAAGTTGCCGAACCCACAAGGGTTAGAAACAATCACTCTTGTGTTTAACCAGTGAGGTTTTGTGGCTTGAGCATTGCAGCAATAATTATTGGCAATTAATTGGCATTAATTATTCTGAAAGACATGCATATGCTCCTAACCAGTTTAATGCTGGTTTCTCATGCTTCATTCCGAAGAATATTTAGAGCCGTGTTTAGGACCAAAATAATGGTTTGCTAAAATGTAATACTCCTGGAGAAATAAATCAATGTTGAATTGTCAAGTACCACCTCAACTTTAATTGCACAAAGAGAATAATTATAATCAAAGTTAACCTAAATGTAAAGGTCAAGGCAAAAAATAAACCCATCTGAGGAGACATTTACATGAAGATCATGCAGCCAATATATGGATAATTTGAGATCTTGAACTTCTAATACTTTGCACGTCACATAAATAAATAACAAATAATTCAGTACTTCAGTAATCCATTATGCAGTATTTCCAGTTGATTTGTTCTATGAGAGCTCAAAATAGTTTTTGATATAAATGTAGCCATTATCTGTAATGTATATCACTACATTTCTCCCCCATAAAAGCCCTTGAATAGAGCTATTGCATTTGAATTGGATAGTTTTAATTTTTTTTTCTTTTTCTTTTTTATTTATTTTTTAAATTTACATCCCAGTTAGTTAAGATATAGTGGAATAATGATTTCAGGAGTAGATTCCAGTGAGTCATCCACTATCTATATAATACTAGGTCTTCATTCAACACATATCTTCCTTGGAACTGGATTCTTTAAATAGTTCTGGCAAGTATATACAGAGAAGGAGTTGGTTTTTATTTGTTTTGTTCAGTTGGTTGGTTAGTTATTATTATTATTTTTTTTAGAGAGACAAAGAGAGGCTAGGAGGAGAGGGTTAGAGGAGAAGGAGAGAGAGAATCTCAAGCAGGCTCTATGCCCAGCACAGAGCCCAGTGCAGGGCTAGATCTCATGAACATGAGATCATGACCTGAGCTGAAATCAAGAGTCAGACACTTAAAAAACAAAAACAAAAAACAAAAAAAGAGTAAGACACTTAAACAACTGAGCCACTCGGGTGCCACGAGAAGGAATTGTTTTATAAACCTGAGGTGTTTTACCAATGCAGCTGAATTACTTTTGAGTAAAAGATTTGCTTTTGAGAAAGACTGGGTTATTAGTGGCGTGTGAAGAAAAATAAATGCCATGATTTACTAATTAAAACAAAACAAACAAAACACATCCCAGGTCCCACCTCCCTGCCCACCCTCCACCCAGGCACTGGCAAGAAACCCAGCCAAACGACCAAACAAAAAACAAGTTCCCTGGGGGACATTAAAAAATTCTCTAAAATCACATGGGGAAATTACAATGGTTTCTTCACCATTATGGTAATTGACGTATCTGTAATCGCTGAATATGATTCCCATGTGAATTTACCTTAAATCCCAAGTAGAACAAAACTACAAAATCCAAGGGACTGAGCAGAAAACGTTAACACAGCAGGCCTAGCTTAACCCTCCAGGGATTTCCTCTTGCTCGGTGGTAGGATGCTGTCTGGATGTGGATTTCAGGAAAGTTCCTCCCGCACCCCTGTTCCTCAGTAAGGGTGGCTCCCGGTACTTAAACTTGCTATACAAATAATACGTCTTATGTTGAAACTGTTTTCCTGCTGAGAGTATGGGATTTCGGCCTGTTCTAGCAGAGGGGATGTGCCTGACCAGCCCCCAGCAACCACCCTGGGCGTGAATCTCTAATGACCTTCCGGGGTAGACATCACGTGTGCTGTCCAATGTCCAGCTGAGAGGTTTAGCGCACTCAGTGCGATTTGAACAGGAGAGGACTCTGGGAGCCTTGCACCTGTTTTCTCCAGCACTTTGTCCTACGTGTCTTTTCCCTTTGTAGACTCTTTTTTTGTGTGTCTTTTCACCCTAATAAATCATAACCATGAAAATGATGATAGATGGAGCCCCATCCCATGACTCCTCCCAGGGACCCCCAACATAGTAACAAAAATTGCTAAAATTGTGCATATGTCTGTGTGCTTATTTCTGTTAGTTCTCATAGACTTACTCAGCTGGAAATAGATGGTAGTTCTGTGAATAAAGAATGGAACTTTCACAGAAAAATAAAACATAACTAAGGTGACTTCTGAAAAATAGGATATGTACAAAACAATAAATAGAAGTGTCAGGACTCAACCTACAAATTTGTCTCTAAAATAAACATAAATGTCTTATTTCATATATCAACTTGTGGTTTTATAATTTTATAAGCAATTACTCTGCTGAAAAAATTATGAATATTATAAGAACAAGGATTGATTTGTAATGCATTTTCAAAATATCCTCATGTGTGCGGACAATTTCCAAGCTTTTATTTTGCCCCCTTCATCTCACAACTTACATGTTCCGTAGTCATCTTATCAGTTCTTTAAATCAAAGGAACTACTATTTTGACTTCAAATGCTGTGGTGTCTTTTTAGACTTTATTTAACTATAATCTACAAATCTGAACATTGGCTTCTGGATGATTGAAAGATGAAATATCATATTGTGAAAGAATTAACAAAAAAGTGCTACTGATCATCTGTTTCTATCACCACATTTTCAGGAGAAAGATACCAAATACTGACTGATAGGATTGCTCTAAACCTACTCCATGCTGTCCTGTTTTTTATGGCTGGTTAATTATTTCTAATTGTATTTTATGGACATTTTACTTGCATTTCAGCTGGCAGGTTCCATAAGTGAAGAACTTTGATGTATTTGTTATGAAAATCACCCAGAATTAAATGAGAAGTACTCAAATCATATTTTAGGTTATTATTCTTGTAGTAACTTGATATCACACACGCCGAGGGACATCAGAGTTGTTTATTATGAGAAATTAGACAGAAAGGACTGTGGTGGATCAGTCCATCCTGTGAGCAAGAAGACAACCTTACAGGGTAGGACACTCCTACCTATATAGAAATACAGAACAGGTTGGACAAAAAATAAGGGGCACAAATAACATATGGTTGATTGACACAAATATATCAGTGGTCACATCAAATATCAGTCAAATTATCCAATAACATTCTGCCTTAACTGTCCAAATTATTATAAACATCTACTATAAGCTTCATACAAAACATATCCTTTAAGTATAAGGTATTAAGATAAAAGATGAAAATAAACATACTGCAAAAGATGTAAGTTGCAAATATGAACCAAAGGAAAGCTTGGAACAATATACAAAAAACACATTCAGTATTCTTTGATTTTTTAAGATTTATTTACTTTTGAGAGAGAGAGACAGAGCACAAGCAGGGGAGGGACATAGAGAGAGGGAGACACAGAATCCGAAGCCAGTTCCAGGTTCTGAGCTGTCAGCACAGAGCCCGACAGGGGGCTCAAACCCATGAACTGTGAGATCATGACCTGAGCCAAAGTTGGATGCTCAATCCACTGAGCCACCCAGGCATCCCCAAATTCAGTATTCTTTAAAAAGAGATATAGTATTAAGATAGAGACAGCTCAAAATATGAAAGGACCAATACATTAAAAACATATAAAAATAGTAAATATATTTGCATCTAGTAATATAGCCTCTTGAAATTAAAGGTATCAGAACAAGTGACTCGCCAACATTAAAATGGAATTTTGTGTAATTCTACTAAAGTAGCTTTTAACTACATCAAGTTTAATATTATAAATAAAGAATAATTCATCAGTTTCAGTGATGGTCAACTAATTAAATGATTTGAAAAAAATTGAAATCAGTGAAGCTCATACATACCATTTCTCATTCCATTCTATATTTGCAACTTTGCAGGAATTTTCACTCTGCCATCATTTTAATAACATAGATTAAAAAATATTTCTGTGATATGTAGACCCTTGGTCACTATTGTTTCCAATTTATAAAATAATTAACATTACAGACAACTTAATAAAATTAAGAGGAATTTCTGTATTGTGTCTACATTTTCCATAATAGGGAGTTTTGGAGAGATTTTTAAAAATTACTTAGTGGGGTGTCTGGGTTCATTAAACTTTGTTAAGGGTGATATATGGTCATTCTAGAAAGATTTCAGTCAAGAAGCTATGAACTGTTATGCAAATTGTAAATTACTAACATTTACCAAAGGCAATAGTAAAAGAATATGGACACGCCCCCTGGGTGTCCCGTGTTCCTCTTTGCTCAGGTTTTAGTGCCACTCTGTGCTCCAGGCAGAGGTCTGGGGTTCTCAGTCCCTCACCCCTGTGACCCATCCAGGCTTGCCTGACTTCAGACCTTTGCCTCCTGTTTTCCGTCACTGGACCTCTGTATTCTCATAGCTGAATCCGGATACCTAGTTTTGTGACTTATGTATAAACAATGACTTTTAGATGCCTGTGGGTTTGGAACGTACTCTTCAAGTTATAATTTCAAGTATTCAATATTCTACCCACTGAAAATAGTGATTAATAAGGAAAATAATAATGAAAATGCCGTTAATTTTAAGATGTTAACAGATTTTTCATGCCCAGGGCCCTAATGCTCATAAGTAATTTTTAATAGATATTCAGTGATTTCTGTGAGTGGTGGTGTCACTTCATTGTCTGTTATTTTTGCTTATGAATAAAATGCTGTTTTCCATTGATATATTGATATATTATCAATTTCTTTTTCTAGGCATTGAAAGACACAAACAGAGAGAAAAAAGAAAAATTACTTGACGTGGCAGTCCTCCCACAGATATGCTTTGATTACTGTTCAGTGACATAAATTGAGGTTTCCAGAAGTTTTTGCAGAACATGGTAGGGCGTGTTGCATTTCCACACTGCCGAAATAAGACTGGAAAGTCCTTCTTTGCTTATTTGTTATTACATAGGATAGGTGGTAACAACCCTTGTGTGATTTTAGCAACCTTATTAAGCAATAATATTTTACTTTCTTTTTCTTGGCTGTTCCCATAGACTAATGTCTCATTCTTTTGTTTAAGGATTTCAAATTCTCTGTAGAAAGTAGTGTGTGTGTGTGTGTGTGTGTGTGTGTGTGTGTGTGTGTGCGTGTGTTCTGTGTGGTGTGATTTATGCAAAGAGAAAAAGACAGATGCCATATATTGTCTATGCACACTAAATTTAATTTGGGATGAGTTAACATATACAGGCCCTGCTTCTCAAAATTCTGAATGGGTACTTTCAGTATATCTGGGGACCCTAGACCGTAAGAACTCATGGGAAAAAAAAACCCACAGAATTTATTTGTACACCTTGATTTAATCATAAGATTAGTGAGAATTTTCTATTGCTTTGATGTCTTTTATTATCATTACATACAAACATATTTTTTGTTTCCTATAGCTTTAAGAGAAAAACTCGATATTATTTGTTTAGTCTTAGAAAGAAAAGAGACCATTAATGTGACTCTCATTGGGTTGTGAATGTCTATTGTAGTGCTTTTTCAGAGTCAATTTTATATTTATTATACTTATCTATTGATTTTTTTAATTTGGGGCTGAAATTCATTTGGGGGCAACTCTGAGCAAATTAAAACTGCTACAACTTTAAGAAATATATGGCCATATAGAGGACAACCATTCGAAGTGACTCATGATCAGTTATAACAGGCATGAGACACAGGGTCCTGCTTTCAAAAAGCCAACAAGATTATTTTCCAAGTTGTGGTATTTGAAACCGAAATTGAAGAAGAGTGGAAAAGAAGTGAGATGTAGATTTTAATCGGTCATTAAAGAGTTTTATTGGGGATGATTTGGATGCTATAATACAGAACCCAACTTAGAATCAGTCTGCAGCTCTCTCTTCACCAAACATTTAAAGAATTTCTCTGGGTTCTTTGCTGATGGTGAAGCCCATGTAGCTACAGAATGATGGCAGAATGGTGGCTGTCATTGGCAATGTCCTTCTGAGTTTCTGTCATCTCTTACTCAGTCGGAATGTGCAGCCCAGATCACCTACAACTGGCCGCAATTCTTTTTGCAGCCCTACTGAATAAAAACAGAGCAGAAGTTAACATAGACTTTCTTCCTTTTTTCCAGGAACATTAATACCTTGCTACAAGTCTGTATATTCAAGGCCATGAATCCGTCATTTTTTTCTAAGAACGTCATAAAATACATCAAGGTATGTTGTAACGAATGACTCTATGCAACTAATCATGATACCAAGAGAAGAACATACTGATAAAAATGCTAAGAACATATCAACCAAGACCGAGATCAAGTGCCGTGAGTGGACCACATATCATTTAAACACATGGCAGATATTTATACGGAGGGCCTCCTACCTGTGGGCAGAGGCTACACAAGTGTTAATCAAGACATATTTTCTATAAAAGAGAACAATTTTCAACCATAGAATAGAATAGAAACTGCAGGCTTCAGAAGGCGTAAATAAAAGAATGTTCCCTAAAGGAAGTTAACTTTAAGACAGAATGTTAATGAAGAGTAATAATTAGCTAAGTGAAGAGGTGGGACTGGAACCAAGTGAGGCTCTGGTAGAAGTTTTATAATAGCGTTAATCATAATAAGAGCTAACACGTATGTACCACCTACAATATGTACTGGGTCCTGTTTTAAGTACTTTTCTTAAGTTATCTTACCTAGTGCTCATGGCAAGTTTATGAATTAAGTGCTATTACTACATCCTTATGGTAGATAAGGAAGCTGAAGCACAGGATGTTAATTAATGTTTCAATGTTACAAATCACAGAGCTAATAATTGGTTGAGCCAGGTAATCTATTTCCTGAGTCTCTATGGCCATTGTCTTAAAGAAGAAACCTTTCTGGAGTATCAAAAAACTTCTAATCAAGACACATGTTTGGGCGCCTGGGTGGCTCAGTCTGTTACGCATCTGAGTTTGGTTCAGGTCATGATTTCACGCTTTGTGAGTTCGAGCCCCGCATGGGGCTTTGTGCTGACAGCTTGGAGCCTGGAGCCTGTTTCTTATTCTGTGTCTTCCTCTCTCTCTGCCCCTCCCCTGCTTGCACTCTCTTTCTGTCTCTCGAAAATAAATATAAACTGGGCCCATGTAAGGAAGGTCACAAATATCACCCACCAGCAGGTTCTAGGAAGAACAAATTGCTGGTGAAGCTACAAGGTATGAGAAATTAATTTTAAAAAATGGTTCAATTATGAAATGTTGTGGATGCCTGTATGTTTTCAGGACACATTCAGCCTCTTAGGAATGATTCATGGCTGCTCATGGGACATTTTAGCAAATAAGTTTTTAGAAGAGAAGACCCAGGAGACCTGTTCTCTCTTTCCTTCTCACTTAAGTTCAGGAGCGAAGTCACTTAGGAAAAGTGTTTGGCGATGTATCTTCTGAGATTGTTAAGAGCTTTAGCATGGGCTGGCTAGCCGCCAGGGCCCTGTCCCGATTCAGATTCCAAGGAGTTATGTACAAGGAGCTAAGGGAGGGTGATTCGGGAATGCTAATTATGTGAAACTGTTGGCTGAGAGTTAAGTACCCTCTACCAGCCACTGTCCATGTGACAGAGCCCTTTAATGTCCCTTTACGCCATCATTCTAAGAGCAGTCACTGCTGGTTTCCAAAGGTGGAAAACTTTGTGTTTGTTCCTTGGCCCGGCCTCATGGCAGGGAGAGGGGCTGATTCCCCAGAGAATGAAAACGTTTCTCTAAGCCACCGTCTTTTTTATTTGTTCCCACATGCACCTTAGGTAAAAACAAAACAAAACGAAAGAAGATAAAAACTTCAAAGTTCAGATCTCAAACTTTCTAAAAGGAAAAGTGAGCCTCTGCCTGGCTTGGAATGGATGATGGATGCTCTCAGGAGAGATCCGCTTCAGGATCACCTGGGACGTGTTCGGAACACAAATTCTGGGGCAGACAAGGACTGAGGTGAAGTCTCCGGAGGGGCGCCTGGGTGGCTCCGTTGGTTAAGTGTAGGACTCTTAGTTTCGGCTCCAGACCCGATCTCGCGGTTTCCTGAGTTCGAGCCCCACATCGGGCTCTGTGCAGGCGGTGCAGCTCCTGCTTGGGGTTCGCTCACTCTCCCTCTCTCTCTGCCTCTTCCTCACTCCTACTGTCTCTCTCAAAAATAAATGAATACACTTAAAAAAAAGTCTCGGGGTGGGGCCCAGAAGTGGGTGTTTTCGCAAGCCCTCCAAGCGAATCTGATGCACACTGAATTTTGGGAACCGCTGGGCTGGAGTAACGTCCCCACCCCGCTGCTCCTGCTCCTCTGAGAGATGGAAGCCTGGTGTGAATCCCAGCTTCTGCACTCACTGTGCACATAGCACCTGCTCATTTTCTTATCTCCTCTCCGGTTTAGTTTGTTACCTACATACTGCAGAAATATTGACTAAGATGACATTCTTATAGAGAAGACAGGGCAAAACACCTCCCAGAAGGTACCATTTGCTTCTCAGTCCCGAAAACTGAAGTGCCACCAATGGGAGGGTGAACGTGGAAAATAAATTGAGTCTTAGGACAGAAGACACTGTTCGCAGACTTGTGTTTACACACGTATTGTGAGAAAGACAGTTGCTCCCGCTGGCTGGTTTTCACAGATGGCCAGCACCCCGCCCACCCATGCTAAAGAGGTGATAAGTTTCCTGAAACTGATCCTGGTGAGTCTTCCCAACCTGTCAGGTGCATCCCGGAAAACGGCTCGGAGATGAATGGAGGTTTGCTGTGTCGTGAATATCCACCACTCTTCCCCTGTGCTTGTTGTAAAGAGCACGGATTCAGTTAGATTAGTGACTACTTAGGATTGGTGAGTTAATGTGGGAGTCTAACAGTTATTCTCTATTAGTGAGTATTAATTTTAAGAGAAAATGTCCCCAATTTGGAACAAACAGGTGATGTTTTCAGAGACAAGACATTGAAAAGAGGGGTTGTCTGCTCTGTCCTGAAGGGAGAGCTTCCCAAACCAGCCTGCTGTCCTGCAGGAGTCGGAGCAGAGCGCCATCAGCCCAGCTTCCCTGTGACTCTGGCTAATATGTGACCCGCCTTCTCTCTCCATTCCCTTCTCTCCTTTATTTTTCCTTACAGCGTCGATCAGTTGGTATCTGACCTTCTAAATATGCTTTGCTAGGCACGCGAGTTCTACAAAGAAAGGATTCTGCAGGTTTGTTCGCGGCTGTATCCCCAGCACTTCGAAATGTGCCTGACTATAGTGGCTGCTCAATACATGAGTATTTGTTGGGTGAATGAATTATTCTCTTTGCTATTTTCATCACTACATGATCACCAGCATATATGGTCCATATATAGTTTTTCATCAGAAGCTAAATGTCCTGCCCCTTAAATTTTATTTTGAACAGCGATTCCAAATTTACATGATCAGAAGCCTATCATTCTTAAATGCTGAAGAGTTAAATATCCCTTCTTAGCTAGAATTCAACACTGCAGCCCATTTTCCCTTCTTTCTTTTAAAATTTTTTAATATTTATTTACTTTTGAGAGAGAGAGAGAATGAGCTGGGGAAGGGCAGAGAAAGGAGACACAGAATCAGAAGCAGGCTCCAGACTCTGGGCTGTCAGCACACAGCCCGACCCGGGGCTCAAACCCACAGACTGTGAGATCATGACCTGAATCCACATTGGATGCTCACCTGACTGCCCCCCCCGCCTCCCATTTTCCTTTCTCTCTGAAACACTACAAAACAGCAATCTAAGACATCGTTTCCATTTCATGCTTTTCTTTTAATACTCGACATTAAAAAAAATAGTGAATAAAAGTACATGATAACCCACAAAAATACAGGGGGAGAATATTGTTTAATTTGCTACGGTAAATCTTTATTTGGAATAATATAAACAAAAGAAAGTCAGCCATCCACAGAGCTTGCAGCGGAAACGTGATTAAGAGGAAGTGCGTAGAAACCAGTGAGGCATCAATTTGCTTTTACAATCCCTGTGACAGGACAGTCAGAAATGCCGGGAGCAAAAGAGAAGAACCCAGTGAGGGACAGAAGAGTGCCAGGGTACTAGAAGCTCCCTCAGGAGTTGGGGTGGGGGAGGAGGGGGGCGGGGAGGGGGGCAGGGGGCAGGGCTCTGCCCCCCAGCCACCCCAGGGGAACTAAAATCTTGGGCTCCTTCAGGAACATATTCATATGGCATTGCTTGAAAAACAAAACAAAACAACAACAACAAAAAACAACCACAGTCAATCACTGCCGTCAAGTAACTCAGGACAGAAGAAGAAATGGTCAAGGATTATATTTATGGCCTTGTAGCCTGAGAAATGTGGAAACTATTTGAAAGGGAAAACCTAGGAAAAATAAAGACATGCACTTTCTGATTTTATGTCAAGAAAAGACCGAAAGGATGCTCGTTCTCAATTCTGTTTAACATGGTTCTTGTAGAATTTGTCACTTACCTGCTTCCCAGTTTCTACGATTTTTTTTGAGAATACCTTCAATAGTCTGCATCCTCAGAATGATTGGAATGGGCATTCTAAGGGGTAGGGGGATACTCCGGGCCATCGCCCACAGATTCTCATGTCACCAAGAGTTCTGTTGTGGGGTCTGGAGGAAAAGTAGGGTCATCGGGTCAGGGGTCGGGAGGAGAGGCCCCCTGAGCCGGAACATCCCACCCATTTCCTGAGCCACTAGATTTATAGGCAAGTTTATGTATTATGATCTAAAAGTCTTAATTAGGGAGACCTTTCACATCACTTTGCATGGACTAAGTCTTGTGTTTGATTACGACGTGAATACGGTATTACCCCAAATCATGCCCTCCCTTAGAAAGCACAATCTGGGCTTCCACAGTGTGACCTCTGACTGACACAGACTAACCAAGAGCTGCAAAAGCCTTATGCTACACATTTCGATGCACGGATGGCATTCTATTGTGGAAGCTTTTATACATCCTTTTCATTGACAATTCCTTCCATTAAATTTAAACAGTGTTTAGATTGGCAGACATCTTGAACACAGCAAGCTTGATTAACAACATTATTTATTCTCGGTTTCATCCAGGTTGAGAATCTCTGTTCATCTGAAAAAGAATACTTTGCTATACCGTCCTTCCATTCATTGGCAAGTAGCAAGAAACCTCCACTGATGGTGCTGAATAAAGTAAATTCATAGACGGAAAAAATCACACAATATCCAAACACTTGTGCAGCTATTTTGGGCAGATGGACGTGTGTGAGCCAGTCGTCTGTGGAGTTTCCGGGCAAACTCAATACAAAGCAACACATACACACCCATCATTCATAATTTACTTGTTTGAATTTTTTAAGTTGTATAATGTAGCAAAATATATATTAAACTAAAACTATTGTTATATACACACATAGACAACTCACTGCAGAATTAATACCATAAGAAATAGTAATCTAGACCTTTGTCAGTAAAATGGAATTCAAAGAAAACTTAGGTATTGTAGAAATATTTTCTCAAAGGGAGGAGAAAAGTAAGGCACAAAATACCTTCTAAAATAAAAATTTTATTTGGTCTAGATATTTAATGTTGATTTTGTACTCTTTTCCTCTCCTTCAACACCATCTTTTTTTATTTTTTATTATTTTAATGTTTATTTATTTCGAGAGAGGCAGAGTGTGAGTTGAGGAGGAGCAGAGAAAGGGGGAGACGCAGAATCTGAAGCAGGCTCCAGGCTCAGAGCTGTCAGCACAGAGCCTGACATGGGGCTTGAACCCAAGGACTAGAAGATCATGACTTGAGCTGAAGTTAGACGTTTAACCAACTGAGCCCCCCAGATGCCCCCTTTAACGCCACCTTAATATTCACTCCCAATAAAGTTTGAGCTAATAATGAGAAGTATCTCCTGAAGGAATAAACCTAAACCGGCATCTTACAACATTATTGCAAATGATATTTGATTCCCATACTTGGTCTACAGGGTCACATTTATTTGAATATTAAGTTTCAGTACTAATACCATAACATGGCCATTTAAATCTACTGGGAAAAGATGGATTATTCAATACATATTGTGATAATAAGGCAGCCAGTTAGAGAAGAATAATGATGAATCACAAGTTTACAACTTTTACCAAAATAAAATCCAAAGGGATTAATTATGTGGAAAAAAATAAAGCACTAAAAGAAAATATAGATTATGCAAAATTTGGCATATGGAAGATTTCTATAAACATGAAACAAAAATCAAGAATCACTAAAACAAGACGACACATAAAGGTTGTTACCTAAAATATTGTGATATTCTGCATGACAAAACATTATCACAAATATCAAAGAAAGTAAAGATAATAATGGAGCTAATCACTTGCGTTAACCACGGCACCATAAGCTTCTAATTCCTAAATATCAATCATAATAATTAAAGATAAATAAACCAATGGAAAAATGAGGAAAGGATCTGTCAGAAGTGTCTTCAAACAGAAAACACTTTGAATCAACACAAAATATTATTAATCTTATTTATCATAAGAAAAAAAGCTGAAAAGGACAATAAGATTTCATTTTTTCTAGCAGTTAGCTGAGAGCAAAACATTTAATAACTGTTGGCAAAATGTGAGGAAAGAGGCATTCTCATATTCAATTTAGTTATTAAGAGATAATTGAGAAAATAATGAACAGAGAAAACACAAAGTGGAGTGGATTAAAAAAGATAGATATTTATCTCTCTATTTTGTCCATGCCCGCCCATCTCAAGGTCATTGTGCAGCTCCCCTCCGTGAAGCCATTAAGGGAGGCAGGTTTATTCCACAGAAGTGCTAGACACCCCCTAGGAAGACATCCTTCCGTCTCTGTATAATGTAAGATGGGGTGTTACTATTTCAGCATTCTGATGGAATGGGGGGAAAGAGAAAGGCAGTTTGTAGATTCACGATTCCCTCCCAGGGCCTCCCCAGGATTTTCCCCACTCCGTGCCTGATAGGAGAGGAAGGACAGCCATTAGAGAACCTCATGGATGACAGATCGTCTCAAGGATTCACTGAAGATAGCGAAACACTTGTTTCTACCGGAATATGTCTGCACGCCTTGACCAGCAGAAGGGAAGACAGTGAACACATGTGCTGAGTCTTTCTTCTCCTACACTTGGGTTTGACCTGGGAGAGACAAGGCAGCATAGCCTCTAGGTGCTTGGGCAGTGCCCTGACGGGTCCTAATGACCAGCTGCTACATGACCAGAAGCGGTTTGTCAAATGCGACTCACACCAATCTGACATTTTACGAAGGACAAGAGTAACTAATGGTCTCAAAGCCCGAAAGCAAGAGACACAAACAAAAGAAAGATCTGGAACCATCAACTTAGGTCTCCAAGGTCCCTTCTCACCACTTGACATCCTTTGGACTTGAAGCACAGGAAAGGTCCCTAAGTGAGTTGTGCTATTACTTCCATGGAAGAGAGGTATTTTGATATAAAAACATTTTATACTCAGTCGCAGAACTGCTGTAAGCTTATTTGATATTTTCCAAGGAGCTATGCTCCACTGACCCCCAGAGTGTAGACGTGTAGGTAATTCTAGACAGCCAGGGACGTCTTGCTTTCAGTGCTTCACAGATAAGCAGTCCTACTAGCAAACACTTATCTTCTCGCTGGAATATCTGATAACAGGATGTTTACAAGCAAATAGTTCACTCACCTTTTTTCTTTCTCTGGGGCTTCCTGCTGGTAACGGGAGAGAATAAAGCACAAAATTGCTGCTTAATCTTTTCCCTTCCAGATGCCACATCTAACTATTGTCAATTTGTCTCAAAAATACCCCTTACAATATTCTGTTCCTCACGATCCACACATGACATTTAGTTTTCATGTCTATTTTACCCACTCTAGAGAAGTCCTTTGATTTTTCTGTGTTTTGTGAGAATAACATCTTTTTGAAGTCCACATTGCTTATCCTACAGCAAATCCTACCTTTTCTGCTTCGTCTTTTATTTTTTTCATTTTTAAAACACAAGTAAAACACTGTTGACAAGAAAACTACATAATATTACATATACTATGCTATGCACGGTTTTACTTTTTTTATTCCCTAATTATTTATTACCAGTTATTATTCATAGGATGCATGGCAAATGCTACCCATCAATGGATAAATTCAATTGTTAACACCATGGATTAACTGTGCCATGAGAGTTTAGTCATTAGTACCAAAAAAAGAGAAAAATTCTAGGGGACAGGACTTTCACATGCATCTACACACTTCAACTAGAGCAAGATTACCTAGATATGCAGCTTTTCTCAGGACCCGGATTCTTGTCTCTGTGACTCTAAATGGTTGCTGGATTGATAAAGCAATGGGAAAACGACCTATTTAAGCTGAGAATTGATTCCAGCTGGTGCCAATTAGAGTTTGGTTTGCATCTCCTAAGTGCTTTCAAGAAGATAAACAAATGATTATTTGCTTAGTTCTTATCTATATAGTTCTTGGACTCTAAAATCTATATCAAGATTTGTACAACCTTTTTTAGAACACTGTAACGATTCTGTGAACATGTTGGGCTCCTAGGGGTGTCATGAATGGCTATTTTATCACTTATCATTTTACTAAGCTCTCAGATGATTTTCTTGGTGGTATTCATATCATAGACATTCCTCTTGATATAAAAATCATTTATTTGTCTCTTTATTGAAAGTTCATTGTACATTTCTAAATTGAACGCGAATCCCATTGATTTCTGTCCTTTTCTCTAAGTGAACTCTTTGGGGCAGAGTGCTGGGTCATTTCTTCTTATGACTATCACTTTATACATAATGCTAGTTGGCATTAATTTGATATTGAATGGGTTTTCATATATGTAAATGTAATAGTATTTTCCACCGGAAAATGTCAGCATCTTGCCCTCATACTTCAAGAGGGTCCTTTATTCTTAATATTATTGAGCCCTTTAACTTCTCAGGAGTGTATCCAACATGCCTTATAATACTTCATATTTTCTCAATATGAGACCAAAACTGCAAAGTACTTGATGATACCTATATATCTTTTCATGTCAAATCATCATTTCTGAGTATTAAAAATGAGTAAAAACATTGTGTACTATAATGCATTGCTTATAACCAGTCACACAAGTGACAAAAGACATCAGATGATTATTAATTCCAGCAATAATAATTGTTTTGTAACCAAGAGTGAAACTGCATAGTTGGAATAAGTGCTGGGTGTCTTTCTGTTGAAATGCAACAAAAAGAATATGTGGGAGAAATAAAATTATTTTAAGTTATAGGAAATGAAATGCTAGAAGATAATTTTTCAATAGTTTTAGAGAGAATGATCCTTCTTACTTAAGTCCACTGTCTAAACCATAATTTCTATCATCAAACAAATTAAAGGTCGATCAGCTATAAAAATATTTCTGGAAATAAGTGACATCTTGTTTATTTCCACATTAGCATCCAGTGAAAAGGACTTGTGATGTCGGTGGCTTCCAAGAATCAAAGAGCCCACTGGTAGGTATGGTAGCAGGTGATGAGGGTAGGGAAACATTAGAAGAATGTGAGTGTAAGGGTTACTTTGAGAATAATTCACAGAATAAAGAAGAATGACTTTCTCTACTAAGGGTTAAAGAATAGAGTATTTTTGGTCCTGCAACCAAAAGAAAAATGTCCACTTGAATCTCATAGTCCTTGACATTATTACCAGTGACTGTCACAGTATAATTTAATAGTCAACACTCTCAAGATTATGTCTAGTCACATATACTTTTTAAAGAAAAGGTGAGTAAAATTATATTATTAGATTATTTGTCATTAACATAACTATTTAGGTTTATTCCATTCCATTTTTATTTTTTAAGGCTTATTAATCAATACACATTAAGCATCTAAAAGCTAGACACTAGGGATGCCTGGGTGGCTTAGTTGGTTTAGTGTCCAACTTCAGCTCAGGTCATGATCTCATGGTTCGTGGGTTTGAGCCCCGTGTTGGGCTCTGTGCTGACAGCTCAGAGCCTGGAGCTGCTTCAGATTCTGTGTCTCCTTCTCTCTCTGCCCCTCCCCGCCTCAAGCTCTGTCTCCTTCTGTCTCAAAAATAAATAAACAAACAAACAAAAAAAAACTTAAAAAGCTAAACACTAGCAAACAACTTGATGAAATAAAGAATATTATATAGGTCATATCTTTAGTTTTATTTGATTCAGTCTCATATGCTCTTGTGTTTGAAATTAGTTGTCACAGGATTAAGTTAATCACAATACATTAAACTCATTTTTGCTTAAATTTCCAATATGAATTTGATTTAATTTCTACTTCTTAGGATCAAATATTCCACCAGAAAATATCACAAATCTAAATTCTATTTAAGACTTAAAACTATGTGATTTGTGGCAAATGCAATAATTTGTCATATTAATAGCCTCTTAAATACAAGATTATAACTGATAATACCATGAAGTCAGGTGGTAAATTCCAAGCAGTATAAATGATTACACCCAAAGACTGATAGAGGCTTAGAATATTTGAGTAAGTTATTGAATTTTACTAACATTCTTTGGGAGATTAATGCATAAAATAAACAAATAAAGTTAGTTTCTGACTATACAGTTAAAATGAGTCAAAGATTTTTATCATTTAATTACTATGTGACTAAAGTAAAGCACCATGTGATCCCTCCTCTTCAAAGTTAATGTCACAAGAAAAAATTGTTTCTAAATAACTTATTGTGATTTTGTTTTCCATGACTGAATCCTAAAGCATGTCCTCTTTGACCTGAAAACTTAAATGGTGTGTATGTGTGTGTAATGTAATAATTTTAATATGTATGTAATTTTACTAATGCGTTCTATGTATTCTATAAAATTTTATGATCCATTTGTTTAGATATTAGTGATACAGATTTGGGTTAATATTTAATTGATATATGTATATGCTATTGTTTTATTTTAGAGAGAGGAGGAGAGAGTGTGAGCTGGAGAGAGGGGCAGAGAGAGAGAAGGAGAGAAAGAATCTCAATCAGACTCTACACTAAGTGCAGAACCTGATGTGGGGCTCAATCCAACAACCCTGGGATCATGACCTGAGCCAAAATCAAGAGTGAGATGCCCAAATGACTGAGCCATCCAGAAGTGTTTATATGCTGTTTGTCATGTGTATTCACTATAAATTTGTTAAAATATTTTTTCTTGCTCAAAAAATGCTTATTATAAAATAAATCTTAGAACCTGAAACTTCTGTCTTCCTGGTCTCCAAATAAAACTGACGGGACTTGTAAAAACAAGCCCTATTGACTATCAGAACCCAATGACCCAGGGACTTGTCCCTTGGGTGGCAACAAAGAAGTTGTAGGGCAGATTTAGGCAGGCGGACACACCCTTTCTTAGACTCAGTAGGATTTTTATTTGAGGATAGGCTCCTACTCACTAAAATTTCCACCATTTTACTTTTTAAAGACGTTCTGTTGTTCTTTTAAGAAACCAAGCACCATCAATTAATTTCTTCATTGGATGGACCTCACCACAGCCTTTGGAAATTTCTCCTGATCATATTGATTGCCCCACACTGATGGTCTGTTCCCAGCTTCCCTACAACCTCTTGTCAATCCAAATTAGGTCCATTTCCTTGCTTCTTCTCTGCAGAAGATTTCTAAGTCTTATGATCTCTAGGTCTTCAACTTGAAATATAACAACAACCATACATATAATAACTGTATGGATTGAATAACAGTAGGTAGTGGAGTTTACTAGACAAACAAGCATTCCATAGATTGCTGCTTAATAAGTGTGGGCAACAACCAGAAGGGTTCTGTCCTTGAGTGTTTATTGTAATATATTATCATTTACTTGCTCGGATATAAAATGCCAGTTAAAGAAATATATCAATAGTGAAAAGCGAGGAAGCTGTCATGAAGAATGGCAGCAACAGTATTTACAACGGACTTTGAAAAACTATAATGAAAGACCAAAACAAGAACTACAAAATGGGATAGGGAAAAAATGTTCAGTCTTGTATGTAGGTGTGTGTGTACGTGTGTGTTTAAGGGAGAAGTATTGCAGGATTGAATACGGTGGATTCTGAAGTTAAATAGAACTGGAATCAAATCCATGAAATAATCACTATTTCTTTTGTGACTTTGGTCAATTATTTATTTCCTAAGATTCGGTTTCTTGTTTCCTAAATGGAAATGTGAGGATTAAACAAGATAATGTACATCAAGTGCTTAGCGTGGAATATAACACGAGGTAATCACTCCAGAAATATTGGTGGCTATTATCACCATCACCATTATCATTGTATGGAAGAGACTGAAATTAAAATCAATTCATTAAACAAAGGCTGGCTTAATAGTTAATCACAAGCATAATAAGAGCTGCCGAAAAAGGTAAATTAGTTGCATGCTACATTATCAGAAGAGACATAGCTACTTCAAGGTTGGTAAACAACCTCTGTTAGCTCACGGCTGGTGTTTCTTGAACTTGAACATGCACGTGAATCACCTGAGAATCGTAGCACATCAGATGCTTGCATCGATCTGGGTGAAGTTGGAGAGTCTACACACCAACTTCCTCACGGATGCTGATGCAACCGGCTGTGGACGTTAGCAAGAACTCATCTGGAACAAACATTTCATGCTAGGTGCCATATCTGAGGAATATTGATGATCTTTTGAGGATATTCTTTTCAGGAAAATGATAAAGAAACTGAAAGATTAAAACGTGTTCATATTACGGAAGTAATAGAAGGCACTGGGTATAATAGCATAAAAGTTAATTTTCTTTAAGTTACATGAAAACCATTACAAATAACTTATTAAATATTTTCTAAAAAGTGCTTTTTTCTTCGTCTCCCACATTTTTGAGGAATAGGAAACTTGCAGGGACTTTAAAATACTACTTTGTGATACTTAGCAAACGTTATGCACGAATGTGCCAAAATTGATCATCATACGCTCCATGTTGTTAAGGTCATCTAGTTGGTTAAAGGTCTAAAGTTAATTTATAGCACTATTGGCAATAGCCAGAATATGGAAAGAGCTCAAATGTCCATCAACAGATCAATGGATAAACAAGATGTGGTATACACACACACACACACACACACACACACACACACACACACTGGAATATTACTCAGTAACCAAAAGGATGAAATCTTGCCATTTGTAACAATGTGGATAGAACTAGAGTGTATTATGCTAAGCAAAATAAGTCAGTCAGAGAAAGACAAATATATAATTTCATTCATACATGGAATTTAAGAAACAGAACATGAATGTACAGGAAGGGAAGCAAAACTAAGATAAAAACAGAGTGAGAGAGACAAACTGTAAGAAATTCTTAAATGCAGAAAAGAAACTGAGGGTCGCTGATGGGGTGTTGGGTGGGGGAATGGCTAAATGGGTGATGTGCCTTAGGGAGGGCTCTAGGTGGCTGCTATATATAATTGGTGAGTCACTAAATTCTATTCCTGAAATCATTATTGTACTATATGTTAACTAACTTGGACTTAAATTTTAAAATATGGACTATGGGAAAGAGAGAAAGAAGGAACAAAAGAACTAGAGAAAGAAAGAAGAAAAGAAGAAAGAAAGAAGAAAGAAAGAAAGAAAGAAAGAAAGAAAGAAAGAAAGAAAGAAAGAAAGAAGGAAAGAAGGGAGAAGAAAAGAAAGAAAAATACTGAAAAAAAGGTCTAAGTTTAAGAAAGAAAGAGAGAAAGAAAGAAGGAAAGAAAGAAAGGAAGAAAGGAAGGAAGGAAGATGGAAATATGGAAAGATGGAAAAAAGAAAGAAGGAAAGGAAGGAAGGAAGAAAAACAAAGAAAGAGAGAAAGAAAGGAAGAAAGGAAGAAAAAGTACTGACAAATAAGATGTAAAGTTTATTTTAAATATCCATTAAACATCTATGATATATATATCATTGGCTTTGTCTGGAAATTCCATAAACACTCTGCATTTGAAAATTCACACAAGTATATATACAGGTAGATATATAAATATCTACTTATGAAAATCACAGACAAACTCTGAGCTACCAGCAAAGAGCCTGATATGGGGCTTGAACCCATGAACCATGAGATCATGACCTGAGCCAAAGTAGAGTCGAATGCTTAACCAACTGAGCCACCCAAGGGACCAAGTTCTATATCATATTTAATTCATTTTTCAGAATAATATGTCATGCTTTATTCCTAAAAAATATTAGCTATGCTTATCATTATAATTAATTGTGGTTATAAATCTATAAAATAAATAACTATAACTGGAAGTAGTGGATTATAAGCAAATGACCATGTGATAGCCCCTCATTCTTTTAAATTGTTCTAAATGAAACACCAAATCTCAAGAGACTTAGCTTATTGTGATGCTGCCTCATTTTCATATTGGATTTTGGCTTCCCTGCCAGGATCACTATTAAATAGATTGCAAGTAGCACAAATAATAGTACTTTGCTTCATCGAAGTCACAGAATTTATGTCTTAATTTAAAAAATGGGGATCCAAGTGTGTGTGTGTGTGTGTGTGTGTCTGCATATGTGTGTGTGTGTTGCATTTGATTTCCTTAAGATGTTTCAGCATTGCCAGCATTATTCAGATTTCAATGTGGGCGAGTGGCAGGGACAATACGACTCTTTGCCTGCAGTCAGCATTCTCTCTTCCCAAAAACTGTGGCCAAAATAAAACCGCGGGAAGAATGTGGAGGGAGGAGCATTTGGAGAGCGTAAAATGTGTGGGCATCGTTCTGTGCATGATAGGTTAGAAATAAAAGAGATCAATTATGCTGAATTTTAAATCTTCAATCAGATATCAAATTACGCAGTGATGCTTTAATTATCTCAGTAAACAATTCTAAAAATAGTTCGGAGTCCAGGAGCTGTGACATGCTCTGGGCATCCTAGTCTACGCAGTATTCTCCCATGCTAGATTGCACCCTCGACATTGTCACCGGCTGAGATAAAGTGAGACATCTGTGAAAAGGGTGCAAATTGGGAAAAGAACTTTAAATGTCCTCTTTAAAATGGAACCTTTCAGGGGCTCCTGGGCGGCTCAGTTGTTTAAGCTTCCGACTCCTGATTTCAGCTCATGTTCTCATGGTTTGTGAGATCAAGCCCTGCATGGGCCTCTGTGCTGACATTGTGGAGCCGGCTTGGGATTCTCTCTCTTCCTCTCTCTCTCTCTCTCTCTCTCTCTCTCTCTCTCTCTCTCTCTCTCACTCTCTCTCAGAATAAATAAATAGATATAAAAAATAAAATGGAATCTTCCAATTCTGGATTATACTCAGGCTCTTGGAGAGGATGACATTTAAGAGGCAATGACTATACATGAAATCTGGTCTTACTAACTTCCTGCTGACCAAAGTAGGCTGGTCTTCTGCCTCGTTTTGTGTGCATTGTTTTCTATGTTGATACAAGGCAGTAGACAAATTCATATTGTTTCCTGTCAGTGGTTTGTCTCAGCTTTCTCTAGTAGCTTGAAGCCTGACTTGATAGTTATGTCAAAGATAAGCTTGTGGCTGCCCAGAGGGGGCAGTGGCCAAAGAGGCGAGTTTAGAACAATGGAAATGACGCTAATTCTGTCCACTCCCCATATTGTAAAGGAAGCATGGAACAGTGACTGATTGAAAGGGATTGTACACTATTTGAAGAAAATCAGTACAATATAATCACCTTTTAAGATCAATATAACTTACCCTTAAATATACTGTCATATACAGAGTGTGGAAGCCACTAAAATTACCTGAAAAGAATCCGTAGATACAACTGTCTTTCTTATTTTATTACAGTCTGAAGTTGTCACTCTTTGAAACAGTATTCATTCTGGTCTAAGAAATTAATTTGTATTTGGCTCTTGCTCAGTTAGCTTTTAGATATAGAACTGAAACATGGGAGATGTATGCAGGGCTCACAAGTATCTGAGTGCTGGGTCGCTGGTCCCAAGAAAGGTCAGAATGCCTTTGCACGTACAAATAGACATTATGTTTCTGTCTCAGTATTTAAAACTTACCTTTGTCATCATACAAAGTAGATACACTTTGATGAGCAATTAGTCTTTCCCTTTGACGCCAGCTTAGGAAATCTGTTCTAAATTTAGATGGAATTCTACAGTCAGATTGAATGGTGAAAACATAATTTCTCCTCTTGTATAATATTTGAAAGACCAATTTATTGAAATACAGCTTCCGCCTCAGCTTTCTACAAGTAGAGACAGAGTTTCTATTTAGGTTTTTCAAACGTAAAAAGATTTTGCTTCCAGTACATGTGAGTTTTATAATGTGCAACATTAACACGTCATTTGGGGATGACTGTTCCCTCTCTTTGACTATTACAACTGTGATTGTTACTTTTTTGCAGTAGGAGAGAGAGACAGAGAACAAGTGGGCGAGGAACAGAGAGAGAGGGACACAGAATCTGAAGCAGGCTAGGCTCTGAGCTGTCAGCACAGAGCCTGACGTGAGGCTCAAACTACGAGCTATGAGATCATGACCTGAGCCCAAGTCAGACACTCAACCAACTCAGCCACCCAGGCTCCCTGTAATTTTTTTATTTTAAAATTATAATCCCTCCATCACCTATTTCTATCCTTTATAATGGCAATTGCAGTTTTTCTTTTTGTTTTGTTTTGGTTTTTTTTTTTTTTTACCCATACATGATTTCATTTATTTTTATTTAATTATACGATAATTTTTTAATATAACACAATTTATTTTTTTAACATATGCAATTATTTTCTATCATTTACAATACAGTAAGTACAATGACACTCCAAACAGAAAAGCGAAGTAAAAAATCAAAACACCAACTTCTATTTCATGTAATTAGACTTATACAGAAATTAGAAGGTTAAGTAACAACTAGTTAATCACCTAATTTCACAGCTATCTGAGGTGGCAATCGTTATAAAGCAGCTTATCTATGATACATTCAAGATAAATGATACAATTTATTACTTGCCCATAAGCTACAATACAGCCTGTTTAATACCTTTCCTTAAATTCCACCTCTATACTACAATATACTTGAGGTCCATGCAAAAAAGTAGCTACCTTTTATATAGGAAATGGATGATTAAATCTTTGGTGTTGTAAAAGCAACTTCATTTAAACATAACCACCCCCACCACCAAAAAAAGAAGAGGAAAAGAAAAAACTAAAGAAAATAATAAGGGAAAAACCCAAGACACACTTCCTATGGGGAAAAAAGAAAAACCAGCATGTAATTTCTCTCCTTGATGGAATGTATTAAATAAACAAACACCCCCAACAAGCAAAACAAGTACTACAATGTAAAAATATTAAAAAAAGAAAACCCTCTCACATGCATAAATGAAAGATTGCACACAAAGAACTCACATCTTTTCAAGCTTCAATAGTAAATACTCTGCTACTATGTATTAAATACTGCATGGTTTGCCCAAGCTAAGTTGAAACCACATCATGAATCAATAAGCATTTTGCATTTTCTTTCATTATCTACTCAAAGTCATGCCTAGTGCACCTCTAAACATTTCATTAAATCCAATTATACAGCAAACACTCCCAAAATAAACTTAGATTGTATTGCTGATTCACTTAACAGTATATAAAATGCGAAAAACTATCAAATTCCTAGGAGTAAACCTAACCAAGGATGCAAAAGACCTGTATGATGAAAACTATAGAAAACTTATGAAAGAGATTGAAGAAGACACCAAGAAATGGAAAAACATTACCTGTTCATGGATCGGAAGAATAAACATTGTGAAAATGTCATTACTACCCAAAACAATCTACACATTCAATGCAATCCCCATCAAAATTGCACCAACATTCTTCTCAAACCTAGAACAAACTATCCTCAAATTCATATGGAACCACATAAGACCCCGAATAGCCAAAGTGATATTGAAGAAGAAAACCAAAACGGGAGGCATCACAATCCCAGACTTTAACCTCTGCTACAAAGCTGTCATCATCAAGACAGTGTGGTATTGGCACAAAAACAGACACATAGACCGATGGAATAGAATAGAGAACCCAGAACTGGGCCCACAAATGTACGGCCAATTAATTTTTGACAAAGCAGGAAAGAGTATGCAATGGAAAAAAGACTGCTTCTTTAGCAGGTGGTGCTGGGAGAACTGGACAGCAACATGCAGAAGAATGAAACTAGACCACTTTCTTACACCGTACACAAAAATTAACTCAAAATGGCTGAAGGACCTGAATGTGAGACAGGAAACCATCAAAACCCTCGAGGAGAAAGTAGGAAAAAACCTCCTAGACCTCAACTGCAGCAGTTTTCTATGGGACACATCCCCAAAGGCAAGGGAAATGAAAGCAAAACTGAACTCTTGGGATTTCATCAAGATAAAAAGCTTCTGCACTGCAAAGGAAACAATCGAGAAAACTAATAGGCAACCAACAGAATGGGAAAAGATAGTTGCAAATGACATATCAGATAAAGGGCTAGTATCTAAAATCTACAAGGAACTCACCAAACTTCACACCCACAAAACAAATAATCCAGTGAAGAAATGGGCAGAAGACATGAACAGACACTTCTCCAAAGAGGACATCCAGATGGCCTACAGGCACATGAAACGATGCTCAACATCACTCATCATCAGGGAAACACAAATCAAAACCACACTGAGATACCACCTCACAC